>VZRX01015398.1:185007-233854 GCA_013398075.1 Notiomystis cincta | reverse complement strand
TGGGGGGGGGGGGGGAGTGGTGTTTTTGCTTTTGTGAACAAATACATGGCTACTTTGCACTTCTGCATGAAAACCAGAAAGCAGACTAGAACCTATCTTGTTTTCCCTTCATTGTGTTGTCCAAATGAAAAAAAAACTACCAAAATCCACTAGGCAGCACATGGAGGACAGAAAATTAAACCCAGCATTTTTGAGAGCTCTTTTACTGAAAGATGGGGCAGGGATTTGTGACTCTTTTCCAAGGTAAAGCTCACAGAAATGGCAGGCTGAATTTTTAATGTCTTCACGTCACCTTTGCCCTTCAAGGCAGGGGAGGACGTAGGAGAAATCTGATACGACGGTTATGATTCTAAAGTAAGAAAACAAATTGTTGTTCTTGAAACACAATTTGCAGTTTTATCAAGCCTGAATAACATTGTTCTGCTGCTCGGTATTTTGTTATTTATGACACCCCACTTTATTTATACCAAGTTTTCTTTAGAAAAGGCAGTATTTGTTGAAGGCACTCATTACTACAAGTGACTTCTCTGAATGTAGAATATGCTGATGAGTCATCCCATGAGCAAAAGGAATCAGTGGTGATAAATAGGAAAAGAGGATTTATAAATAAATTACTTTTTATTGTAGGTTGACAATAAAAATGTCCAGTACCTACGTTTGCAAATAGTACTGGAGGTGGGGGAGAGTGATTAGAGCTATTCACAAAGATATCAGTGGTCCCAAGTTGGTGATGAAAGGATGTATCACCTCATAATATGGATGATGAAAAATGGGATTTTGTGGGCTCAGGTCCCTTTTATGCTCCCTTTATGTGTGCAAGACTAAGTCAATGCTGGCTAAATGAAGAGCTGAATATGCTGAACACTTGCCTTTAGCTTGGAAGGAATGGGAGGCTTCATTACACCAACATACAGAAAAGAGATATGTATGTGACATAATATTCCCTACCAAAACCTTTTGTGGGCTGCCCATTGCTACGTTATGAAATGAAGCCTGTTAATCATTTCAGCCAAGCTGCCCCCACTGCCAGCTAAACATCAGATCTGCAGGGCCTTCCCTGGCCACATTTTAGCCTGGATTTCTTCCCCTGGCCACTTGGGACAGAACATTTGTAGATATTTGATGACTCTTGAAGTTGAAAACAGAAAATAAAGCAGCTTATAAAATTGATTTAACTGACTAAATCAATACCCAGCTATTATCTGACTAACCATTAGTTCACTAATCTCTTCTTAGTGACACACAGGCATGTTTAGAGAGGTTTGCCTCTTACTGTTGCTGCACTGATTTAAAATTTGTCATGGATTTGCAAGGAGTTCAAATTGTTTATGGCCCACTACATCACAGAAGTGTTTTAATTTCAGCAAAGATAAGAAACGGGATTTTTTTCGAGACCCCAGCATCCTTCAATAATATCAAATTATTTAAGAATTAATGTATCTTGAGAGTTTGCAGGCTCCAAATAACAGCAACGTAAAGACGTCCCTGAGCGGGCAAGGATCATGGAGATTCATTCCTGCGGGGGAAGAAGCGTCTTCACACATGGCCTAAGCTCGGGCTTGCATCCCCATCTTGTGGCAAGAGGGGATGGGTGCAGGGAGCAGAAGGAAAACCACACGGTTTCCGAGGGTCAGCCGCGGTTTCACAGCCAGCCAAGCAGCAGGGAGTGCATTAGGAATGTCCTCGGCTCGGTGACTGCTGCCACGCAGCTTCTGATCTCACACCTCATCAATACGCCTGCCTCATCAATGAAAGAGACTCTAGGGAAATCCTGTCTTGGAACAAAAACCAAAACAACACCAAAAAAATCAAAACAAATGAACCAAACCAAACCCAAACCAAAACAAACAGGCAAACAAACAAATCAAAAAACCAACCAACTAACAAAACCTCAAAAATCCCCACCCCAAACCAACACCACCCTGCATGCCAAAATGCTTGTTTCTGAAATCTCAGCACCACTGTATTTTGAAGACTTTCACTTGGTGTAGAAAGTGTCTCCATCCCAGCACCGTGCCAGCCAGAATGTGCTTGCCATACTTTAGGAACGACGTCAATGTTGTTCAATCCCGTTTTAGCAGGGGAAACCTGAACTTAATTCCACTAATTTCATAGACTGCTGGTAAGTTCTGGGTCAGGTTTGTAAGTAAAAAACAAAACAACAACAGCAACCACAACAATAAAACAAAACAAAACAACAAAAAACCCCACTAAAATCCCAGAAAGCACTGGCAGAAGAGCTGTTGGCACAATGCTGCCCTGGCAGTCCTCAAACACTCATTCATTGCAGGTTGCACATTTTAATACACCCACTGCAGGGGTTGTTTCACCTCTGAGACAGACATATTTCAATGTGCTTAGTACTTAGGCTGGGTGATAGATGTGGTCCACAAACTCAGAGCAGGGAAGAGCTGCATGTTTTGTTCAAAAAATTATAGTTGTGTGTTTTACCCAACATCAGTGCCTGAGACATTTTATAAAGAACACAGAAACCAGTTGAAATATGGAGACATGGGAAGATCAGAGTACCAGAAATTGTAACAAGCCTACAGCAGAATAAGACTTCACTAGAAACCCTGTGAGAATAATGACAAGCTTTACAAGCAGATAAGAAATGTTTATTCCCTCTTTCTCTCCCCATCTCAGCCCCTACCTCAGGTTGTGAGTCAACCTTAGCAATTCAGCTGTTAAAGAACAATAGTTAAGAGAGAATGCCATTTCTACCCTATCCCACAGTGAGCTACACTGTCCTAAAAGTTATGCTTGGTGAAACCTGCGCACATTTTTGAAACCAGGCAGATCCAGGCAGCAGCTGGCAGGACTGCAGCATGCTTGAAAATCTGTGGAATCCTCATGAGACAAGATGAGTGTGGCAGCCTGTGCTGCTGCTCAGACACACCTCTGGGAATATTAATGGGGTGGCTACACTATTTAAAAACCCTCAAAACTCTCTGTTTCCTGGCCTAGAAAACCAACATCATCCAGCTTCTGTGTCTGGCTATACCTCTGTACCTAGAACACCTCTGTACCCTGATTTAGGTGGATTGAGACCTCACTAATCTGGCTGTGTATGGGGCAATGTTGAGTAAGCTCAGCTAACAGATGGTAGTGAGGCAGCCTTAGCCAGAAGTGAAGATTTAGGCTTAAATCTGAACTCTTGAATCTGGGCTTGACTTCATGAAAATGTTGCAACACAGCCCACTGTGTTTGGGATGCTGCTATTTGTAGAGTTCCAGTAACTCCAGGCAACTGTCAGAAAACAGGGAAGAGTTTCCAGCATTCCCCAGGGAGATAAATGAGGTAAGAGTAATAAAAATGGGAAGGCAATGAATGGGGTTTTTTTGCTATCATATTTTGGTAAAAGAGATTTTTCCAATATTACACATCAGAAAAGGTTCATCTTTCAGTGACCAGCTACGCATGACAGGCAAGGTTAATTTTTTTTCCCTGAAATATAATTTTTTTTATATTTATGAGCTTAATCTTGCAGCCTGTTTCAGGAAAAGCTGGCAGCTATGTCCCCACTGCTGCCTGCCCAGGGCATGGCTGGCAGCAAAAGCAACACAAGGCAGTAGGAGTCAGCTGTTCAGAGCAGTCAAGATTTCTTTCTCTTCAGTAACTCTCTGTTTCTCAGTCCCTCTCTGCACTACAGATGTAATAGCAATTTTGCAATGAGAGAAATATATCCGCAAAACATAGACCTTTGCCATGATTATTGCAAGTTAACTTGGTGGCTTCAAAGATGAAGTACCAGCTGTCAAATTACAGCCAGAGTCATTCACCTCCTTTAAAGTGTAACTGGAAGGAAGAAGGACTTGTGCATGTCTCCCAGCTCAAAATATTGTGAAGTCTTACCCACAGTGGACCATGGCTGAGAGCACTGATTCTTTTGTCAGAAAACTTTGTTTTTATTGGCTTTGAACATTGCAAAGGCTGCAATATGAATAGAAGTTTCCTCTGAAGAGCCACAACAGAGAGGTAACTAAAATCATGTCCCAGGGTAGAATGAAGCATGATCAATAGGAGAGAAATGTGTAGGCTGGGACTAAATAAAAGTTCTCTACATTTGGCATTTTGTTGCCTTGACAATACAAGTCTGTGTAAATAACAAAATAAAAATCTCTGAGTACCAGACTGGATGGAGCCACATCTGATGCTGGGAAAGGATCCTGCCCATTAATTTGTATGAGCAGAGAAGCCTACATGACAGGATTTGGGCATTGGAGACAAACCACTCAAGAGGGAATTTGCACTTAGGCTCCATGGTGGAAACATAAAACACTTGCATTAAATCTGACCCTGCTTTAGGAATTTCTGCTCCATGAAGAGTTTGTCATTCCCCACAAGGAGGGCAAAAGTCATCCTGCATGGTAAAGCTCTGAGGCCATATTGTGGCCACCCAGCAGCTCTGCAGAAGATAAGAAGGAAGATCTTGTGTCAGCTGTTATTGCCCTACAAATTGGTTTTAATTATATCTTGAATTTATCAGGCCTTTACCAAGAGTGTAAAATAACCACTTTGACAGTGAATGGCATTTTAGAAGTTGATGTACTGCAAAAGTTAGCATCCCAGCTGGAGCTCAAATGGCCTTCAGAAAGCAACCTGTAACAAAACCACTGATTACCTATTCTGGTTGAAAACTGTGCATCCTGGAGCCATGAAAAATTCAGTTACTCCACATTTTGTGAATCTTGCTTTTTCTGGGTTTTACAGGACTACTTCACTGCCTGGAAAGCTAGTGCAAAGGAGAGATCTAGAACTCAGCACAGTCTCAGCAGGGAAAAAAAAAGTTTTCATCAGAAGAACTCTTTTTTTTTCAGTAACATGTTAACACACACCATTTTGGCTGAAAATCTATTATTTCAAGCCTGAAATTGCCCCACTACAGCTCATGGACATTACAGCCAGATGATGCCTGCTCCTATCCTTTTCTTTAGCTCAAACTGCAGGGTCTGTTTTGGCTGTAGCACGATAGTGAACCCTGATGAAAATCCTAGGATCTGTGATGTGGTGTGTTTCCAGCTGAATCAAAGAAATACCAGTTGTGCTGTTTGAAGTATGGCCAAAAGCTCACTTGCAGTACTGTGTTCAGTCCTGCTTCATGAAAGGTTAATCTAAATGAAGACAAGTGCAGAAAAGAACCAGTAGGATCAAACAGAGAGGAGAAAATTCAGGTTGGTGTTGGAAAATGAAGACTGGAAACAAATATCATTGCTTACTGCTACAATATAATAAACACCAGAGAGAGGAAAGAGTTGTAATGTATGGAACAACATTAACAAATCTCAAACTGGCATATGTGGTTTGTGAATAACTTTAGGGTGGAAATGAAAAAGTATTTAAAACCTAGCCAAGTTCTGGAGTAGCCTTTTGTATGGAGGAATAAAGGCCAGAAACCTAATGAAACTGAAGGTGGATTATATGATGTGAATGTTGCTGCAGTAGGAAGCAGTTCTAGAGACCCAGTAGATTTTTTTCCCATCTGGTTCAAGGGGAGGTCTGACAGAGAAGACACATGGTATGGCAAATTTGGGTCACGCTGTTTTAAAGGAACTGAGTTTCCAAATTAATTTTTTTTTTTAAATTTGGGGTTTTCCCTTTTTCAGCAAAAGAAGACTTACTCATGGGAAGCAGGCAAATTCCACAAACATGCTCATTTAGTCAAGAATATGTTTCCCACTGAGAATTTATTCACCTGGAAATTTTCAAGTAGCCCCTGCACTAACATCTGCTTGGATGTAAACCCCTTGGGCAATGGCCTCCACTCCTTGTTTCTTCAGTGTCAGACACCCTTGGCAAGACAGACAAATAAAGAATGACCAGGGGAAGGAAGTAGAGAGCCCATCTAGCTTCTTCCAGCTCCCTTTTCCATGGGCTATCTGAGAGGAGAGGACAGGGAATGCCCCTGATGCACTCAGGCAGCAGCTGGGTTGGAGCAGGGAACGCTACCAAGATGTAAATCATACAATGAAACTGACCACAGACAACTCAAACATGACTGCAATGCACAAGCTCTTAATGAAATAAAGCTGAATGAAAGGGCAAAATAATAAATAACAATGAACTATTGCTTTCAATAAACCAGCCAACTGTTGTGTAGGATAAAACAGGAGACATCTCAGGAATCCAGGCCGTAGTAAAATCATGTAATTATTTGAAAAAATAGTTATATTCCAAGAGGAGACAAAATGGGATTGAAAAGCATGGGCTTTTTTTCAATGATTCCATTACAAAATTGTTCTGTTTAAGAAGAATTCAAATGTTACCCACTGCAGCAAAACCCTTCTGTCCTACCTGCCTGCTCTCTCATCCTGTGAGTCACAGAACTCTGTATATCTTATGCATGTGGAATAACAAATTTTCTTCCTGGAGAAGATGAATCCTTTGTCAGGTCTTCCACATTTTTGCCACCTACAAGTCTTTTGGGAGATGCTGTTCAACAAGCTTGAGTTAGCAGAGAATTCAGCTCAGCTCTTTTTAAAAGGTTGATTATCAGCAAGATGTGCAGGGGGTGCAGGGCCACATTCATTTCATGATCTCACACTGCCCAGAGCTCAGGAGTTTTGAGTACAGTGCATCATTTTGGTTTGTACCCCAGCTCCTTTGCAATGTCAGCTAGCCAGAAAAATAAAAGAATCATGCCTGCATGCATAGACACACACAGTGTGCTTCCTGCTGCAGAAATCAAGGATTCTCTCTGCCTGGGAGTTTCTGTGGGGAAGCAGTGGAGATATCAGCTCTCCTCCAGTGTGTCCTTGCTTGTCACAGCCTGGCCAAACAACAAGGAACGCACACAGATCTCACTCAGACATGATTGATTGTTTTGATTTACCCTTGTGGGCTTTGCTGCGTTTTGGGTTTTTTGTTTGTTTGGGTTTTGTTTTATGGTTTTGGTTTTTTTCCCACAGCCTTCTTTTTCTGCTGTAGCTGCCAACTGCCCAACTGATTTAATGTCTTTGCTGGCTCAGAGGCTGTAAGGTCATTTTTACTGTATCGCTCCCACACAGCGCCTGATGGTTTGGAGCCACAGCACCCTTGCCTGTAAAAGGGAACATAAAGCAGTGGGAATCACTGCCACTTGCTGTGCCTGTCCTGAGTGGAAACAGGATAATCTCCATTAACAGATAATTGTGTTTACGTTTCACAGCCCATAGGGGTATTAAGGGTCATACAGGCACCAGACAAGGTCAACGAAAAGAGCATAGTTTGGAGTCAATGAAACAATTATAAAGCCCAGTTTCCTTGAGCAGTTGTAACAACCATGACAGGAATGGAACACAATCTCCATTTCCCAGTGAAGGTACAGATGGATCCTGCATTGCCCTTCCTGCTTCTGTTGCAATTTTTGCTCTCAGAAGTATGAATTCAAGTACCCTGTAGGTGCATATAACACAGCAGTTCAGGCACTGGGAATGCTGAATCAGCACAGCATACAGAGGTACATAACAGCACAGCATCACAGCATTGATGTGCACTACTCACTGCTGTGTGAGGACTTGGCTTTGCACTCACCCTCTTGGGATCTGTCTTCTTGAATCCCCTTAGAGTAAGGTCAGGATTCAGAAGAGGAGAAAGCAACAACAAGGTGATTTTCATTGCTCTGTCCTGCTGTGAGTACTTGCTAATAATTGCTTTCATTACAGAACTCAGCACAGAATGGCACATCTTGTCTATCCAGCTTCATGGTTTGCCAGGTCCATACTCTATTCTCTCCCTACCCAAACAATTTCTTCCTTTCCCACTATTCGTTCAAAGTGATATGCAGAAAAAGGTCATTCCCCACTATCAGCACAGAGGTCAGAGAAAATTTACAGGTCACTGCCAATAGACTGCAGACATTTTCACCTGTCAGGAGCACAAAGTAGAGGTTTTGAGTTTGCTTGGAGCTACTAAGTTGATCTTTGCTATCAAATGCTTTTCACAGAGCTTGGCAATGGAGAGAAACAGGCACTCATCAGGAACTGAAAGCAAACCCTCTCCTGAGGAGAGCAACACCAGGGTTCTGCCTGCCAGCTCAGGGCCACAAGGAGGAAATGCCCTTTATCAAACCACCCTGATTCATGGGCAGCCAAATTAATCATGCAAAGGCTTACAGGTCCCAGGATAGTTCCAATTAAATGCATTTGTGTTTAAGGACCTCACAAGACAGCAGCAGAGGGACTGGAGAAAGGTACTGAGCTGAAAAATGGGTTGTGTCTGCTGGTGGGGAGGAAAGGGAGGTGCAACATGGGGAAGCAGGGAAAGTGAGGTCTTGCCAAGCCCAGGAGCTACTCAATGACAAAATTTCCTCCTGTTCCCTACAGTGAATGTCCAAGTGCTTCAGCAGTGCTGAAATACTTCACAAACACTTGTCAGTGGTTTAGACATGTTGAATCATATGTTAACCAATCTATTGATGAGTACAAGTAGGATCCCTGACCTTCCCAAGGACTAAGGTGCTTGTTCACACCATCACTGCTGCCCCATCAGACTGTTGCTACAGTTAAGCCAAAAAAAGAAGCTCAGTTTTTCAGTCAGCTTCATAATTCATATTTAGACATAGTCCTGAGTGCCCTGTAAGCACCTGAATTTTCTTCTCCTGTTTCATAGTAGATGTGAAGCTGTCTAATCCTGAAATTCAGACAGAACTGATATGTTCTTCAACTGCTAGATGATTTTGCTTGGATTTGCTTTTTCTTTTTTTACTTTTCTGTTTGGCAGATCTTCAGACTGCTGTGACACTGACTTTCTTGTGGCATAAATTTATACAACACAAATTCTGCAGCAGAAGAACACTGTTTAGTCTGCACCACTCAGAACTGAGGAGGAGCTATAACAAGGGCTGTCTGTATGGCTTTAACTTGACCCCAAATGCAGATGCATCATTATACAGTCCTTAATGACTCAATTACACAGTATTTTTCTTCAGAGAACCCCTTGGCAATTTACCATGTGAGGAGTGTTTTCATCTTTGCTGCTGAGTGTCTCACCCTCAGCCTTGTGCTGGACAATCAGGCTGGCGTATTTCCTGCAGAAGATTCATTCAGAGGAGCAAAAGGGACCAACCCCTCTGTTCATCCCATCCCAGCCCTTGCCCTAACCACAATCACTGCTGAATCCAATAATTTGTTTCTGCCAGAGTCTAGAGAGTCTCAGAGACATTAGGTTCCTATGACTGTTGGCTGAGGAAGGGAAAGGTAATTTTCATGCCCTCCTGCAGGGTTGATACACCTGTAGGCTCACACCAGTCTCTCCCCCTTAAAATCCATGTCCATACCCCAGGTATCCTTGGCTCTGCAGTACTGGAAACAACTGCTCTTTTCCTGATACTCATTCCCATGTTGGTGCTGGCCACAGATAATTATTCTGTTTCCTATTTTTTTTTTTTTAATCTTTCAGTTCCCTGGGGCAGAGCAGTGGCTCTGTGAATACTGGAGAGCAGCTAACAGCAGCATGAGAAATTGAATTCCTCTTTAAAAAAAATTAGATTTCTAAGTGAGACATCCTGTCCTGGAACAACAGAAAAAATAAAAAGCCAAACAGAGGAACAAGAAAAGTTTGTTCTTTTTAACAAGAGGGTAAAGCGGGACTGCATAATAAGGTGGTTCCTTTCCAAAATCAGGAGTGGGGCTGGAGCATCCAGGGACCTTCAAAACACTCACTTTGGGATAGAATTCCGTTTTTGTGGACTAGAAAAGGGATGATGACTCTGCAGAGCCAAGAGGTCCAAAGTCTCATGGTATCCTGGGAGGGGAAAGAAAATTAAAGATTGCACAATATGCAGATTGCCATTAATCTGACCTGTGCAAAGGACAGGGATCTTGTCATCCCCCAAGGTTCAGGCAGCTACTCAGACTGTGCACTATTATAGTCTCCTATTTAAACATGTAAATTGTATTGTTAATAAAATGCACAAGGGCTTGTATCAGCTCATGATTCTAGTTTGGGTTAGCTGATGAAGAGATTAAATGCTCAAAGAGATCTATGTCTCCTTATCTGTATTGCCTTGCCTGGCTTAGTATCCAGGAGCATCCCCTTCTTGTACTTTGGGGATGGGAGAAAGGGAATATTGTGAAGATTTTGCGGAGAGGCAGACACAGTGGTTTGGTAGGGAGGATGAGAAAGTGATACTGGCCCCCAAATTGACTTAAGGTCTAACAAAGGTAAGTGGAGAGAACTCAGCAAAGTGCTGGAAGGAAGAACATTCCTGGTATCTGTTACCAATTCAGATGGGATGCATTGGTGACACACATCTGAAAGGAGGGCCCTGATAGTTTTGAAACAGACCTGCAGAGCACTGAGGAGAGATTGGCCATGCAGACTCCCAGCAGACTGCCTGCCTTGAGAGCACAGGTGCATGCAGGACCTCTCTAGCATCACTGCTGCCAGGGGATGAGGAGAAAAAAGTGCCCTTTTCTCATTTTACTCGTTACCTCTGCTATTACAACACAGATCTCGTGTCCTGCTATCCTGAAGGCAGTAGATGGTGCTATTGATAGCACTATTAATGCATATGTTAATCAAGTAAAAGTATCCCTAAATGAACAATATTATATGCTTGTGTTTTCCTCATACTCATCATCTCAAGGAACCTCAAGGCACTTGCAAAAATTTAAAACCTCGGTTTTTGTCTCAGTTCATGTTCAGCCTCAGTGCAGCCTCTTGTGTGAGCCCACAGAGCCCTGCTGCAGAGAGAAGACAGAAGATAGCAGACTGATGGTAAGTGGCAAAGAGCCTCGTTACTCCAAGTCCCACTGAGGCTTGAAAGATAATTTCAGCAAGAAGGATGCAAACAGCGAGGCTGGAATCTGGCAGGGCTAATATAAATCAAACTAATCTCTCAGTTTTACAAGAGAGCCCTTAACAACTTGAGGTCAGGTTGTCATCTCTATTATCTCTTGGGAAGAGCTGTTCTCAAAAGCCAGCACTGATTACCCTGTTGGCACATGGTATCTACTCTGCTGCTTCTCAGAATGGGGACTTGTGATCTTGGTGCCATTACAATAATTGACTGTTATTAGTCTCAGAGTAGCAGCTTAGGCAAAAGCCATGGTTCCCAGGGGGGAAGAGATGGTGCAAAGATACAGCTCTTGCAGGAAACAATTTACAAATGCAACTGCTCCACCCTGAGAAATTAAATTACATCAGCAGTATCACAAAGCTGAAAACACTAATTTCTGACTCTAGATCAGTCATATTTCCAGGAACAAACTAAACTCCTTTTTCACCCTGAACAAAGTTGCGTCCTAACAGAGATGCTAACAAAGGAATGGGCCAAAATACACAGGAAAGTATCCCCAAAGATGCTGAACTGGCCAACTCAGCAAGGTTTTCAGCAGTGTGGTTTGTGTTACCAGGCTTTGTGGAAAACATCTGAGGCCTCAAAAAATGAAGAGTCAAATTTCTATAGCTGAATGTGTCAGTGCTCATAGGAAAGACAGCTCCTTACCTGTGAAAAAGAGGTGCTGAGAGCCAAGATAGGTTTTTTGGATATCTTAAGTACTCTGTGTTTTAAAATCAATGTTCCAGGCTGTATACAGCCCTTTTTCAAATGCATCCAAACACACATCCAGCTCTGCAAAACACATACCAAGCATGAGAACACCAGTCTGGTCCTCCTTAAAATCTCCAGAATTGTCTATAATTTCCTTTGTAAGCAGCAATTCTTTACATTGATCTCTGAACATGTATGATTTTGTACTCTGTAGATGTTTTAGAGAAGATTTAAATAGCAGTAGATTGTGTTTGAAGCCTTCCACATTGATGGAAATTAAAGGTCCATTTCCCAAAGCTTTTAAATACTTGCTTAACTTTGGCCATATGAGCAATGCTATTCAGCAAAGGGATAATTCATGTGTTTTGCTGTACTGCTGCACAGCAGCTGGATGACAATACAAATTGCTCAAGTGATATTCATGAGATTACATGTTTTCTTACAAAAATAAGCCTACAAGAGGGATATTACTTGGCAACTTGTTTTAGGAAGGGAAAGAGGATCTGGTGGCAAAGAAAACACAAGACCCTGAGAAACAGAGTGTGCTTTGTCTCACTCGTTACATGTTAGACCACCCTTAAGTAATCCAAGACCCTGAGACCTGGAAAACTGGAGCAAGGAAGACTTAGCTGTGGTGGAATAGGATCAGGTTAGGGGATATTTAAACAAATTGGACATACATTAACTCCATGGGCTCTGGTGGGATGCACCCACAAGTGCTGAATGCACTAGCAGGTAGTATGAAAGTGGGGCCGCTCTCGGTGATCTTTGGAAGGATGTGTTCCTTGGAGGAGGTTCCTGAGGATGGGAAGAGAGAAAATGTCATTTCTGTCTTCAAGAAGGACAAGAAAGAGCATCTGGGGAAGTACAAGCTAGTATCCCTCGCTTTGATCCCTGGGAAAGGATGAAAAATTTCTAAATACACGAAGGACAAGATAATGGAGTAGTCAGCAAAGATTTCTGAAGGGACAAGCATGCCTGACCAACTGATAATGAAGAGATTACTGGTGAGGGGAGAGCACAGCATGTTTTTATTTGTTCCATGGGCTTTCAGCAGGCTTTCAGTTCTGTTTCCCAAAACACCCTCATAGATAATCTGAAGAAGTACAAGTTAGGCAGTCAATTGAAATTGGTCTGAACTGGCAGACTCAAGAGTCATGGTCACAAAATCCAGCTGTGGCATGAAGCCCAGCTGGAAGCCATTCACTGGTGGTGCACCCCAGCAGAGGATGCTGAGGTCAGTACTGTTAAACATCTTCATTAATGATTTTGATGACAGGGTGGAGTCTGCCCTCAGCAAGTTTGCTGATGACACAAAACTGAGAGGAGTGGCCGATACTCAGGAGGGTTGTGCTGCCATCCAGGGGGACCTCAACAGGCAGGAGAAATGGGCTGATCAAAACCTCATGCAGTTCAACAAGCACAGTGCAAACTCTTCCTGCATCTGGGGAGAAACAGCCCTACACATCAGTATCTGTTGGGGGCCAAGTGTTTGTAAAGCATCTTTACCAGCAAAGGACGTGGCAGTCCTGGTTGACCATAAGTAATTATCGTGCCCTTGAAACAAGGAAGCCCACCAACTTCTTCAGGAGAAATTACAAGGAGCATTGCCAGCAGGATGTGATACTTCTCTAGCACTGGTGAGACACATATGGAGTGCTGAGTCCAGTCCTGGGCTCCCCATACAAGGGACATACGGATTAACTGGAGTGAAACCAGGGGATGGGCCAGAAGATGATGAAGGGAATGGATCGTCTGTCATACAGGGAGAAACTGAGAGCTAGGACTGTACACCCTCAAAAAGAGACAGCTGAGGGAGGAGCTCATCAATGTGTAAAAATACCTGATATGGGGGGAAAGGATAGAGAAGAGGGAGCCCAACTCTTCTCAGTGCTGTGCACTGACTGGACAAGAGACAATGGGCACAAATGGAAATACATAAAATCCCATTCAACCACAAAATCAGACATACTTTTTCCCCCCTTCCTGTGAGAGTGGTCAAACACTGGCACAGGTTTTTCAGAGAGGTTGTGACCTCTCTGTCATTGCTGACTCTGCTTTCACCTTGGGGGTTGTTCTCAACAGATAGTCTGGCAGCAGCTGCCACAGACCCCATGCTAAATTCAGATTTACATTCAGATTTTTCATCTTACTTTTCCTGGTGAGTAAAATATAACTTTTAAAATACAGCAGTGTAGCTGCCTTATTCAGCTCAACCATGAAATAATGGTCATTACAATACACTCAAGCTGAAGGCACTAACAGCCAATTATCCTACAAGTGGTGGTTTTTGCAGAGTTAACCTTTTAGTCTTTACTGTCTTTTTCCATGGTGCTGTGCTTACAATAGAATCTAAATGGACAGTATTGGTTTAAGTCTAAAATGACTAAATAAAAGATACAACCTAGCACAATGGAGTTACATCCACTTTCTCTTTTTATCTTCTGCCTGCAAGGTTATAGGAACACTAAAAACACCTGCTCTCCTGCAAAAGTCCTTTCTGTTGCCAACTGCACTAAGTAAGGGCTGCTCCATAGTTTCCTCTTTTATCACAAAAGCAGCAAATGCATTTTAAATTTGCAGCAAATGCCAGTGAAACTCCTGGAGTACTTATGGCTCCTCTAATGCAGGCTGAGTCATATTAGCATCAAGATGCTGGTAAGCCTGAAACACTCTTAGAAATGTTGACTCTGCTGGTGAATCAAAGACTGAGTTCTCCAACTCTGACTAATTGTCAGTCTTCTGCAGACTGAGGAGATTCGCTGACCTCCCTCACCATCCAGGGGAAGAATTAAAATGATCAAGTGACCCAGAATTGCAGGAAAGAAAATAAGAAAGGTTGCTGTGAAAAAGATCTGAATTATTAGTATTTGACAGATTTTAATGACTACTATGCAACTCATTTCAGCCATGTTCCAGTCATGCCAGTTCAGTTCAGACCTTAATTCTAACATCTTCATGGTTAAATTGTGGACTTGGAGGTTCCAAGTTTACAGTTGGGCTATATGATCTTAGGGATCTTTTTCAACCTAAATGACTCCATGATCTATAGTGTAATAAGTGCACAAATACACTATTATTGTCAGTGCTAAAGTTTGCAGCAGCACAAGCACCAAACTAGTATCTGGGCAAGCCCTGCATTAACAACAGATTACCTCAATCAATATTTACTCCTCCAAGAATCAAACCCAGGAATTTCTACAGGCAAAGGGAAAATAAGAGAATGTTGGTAAAGTGTACAGAAAAGCCAATCACAAGGGAATCATATGAACAGCTTCCTTTTCCCATTAGGAGCTAACACAGGAGTTGTCCACCACCAGTTATCACAGAGTTGCACACGATTTTGCTATACTACAACCACAGAAACCAGATGCTGCAGACACCAGCTCTCACCCTACCCTATGCAGATGATCATTCTACAAGGACAAGATTTCATCTGATACTAGCAACATTGGTTTCTTCTTTGGAACCTGAAGCACTGTTGAGATCAAGTCAGTAAAACTGGTTTTCTCAGGCCTTGGAGCTTACAGGCCAAAATCAGAGATGCTGTTTTAAGCCACCTTTCACTTTAGAAGGTATTTATTGTTGTGAACACTCTCCTCATTTTCCACTTAGTTCAAAAGAGAGGTGAAGAATTGGAAAAATTTCTGCCAGATTTAGTTTGCCTTTTTTTTCCCTTCTTCATTTTCAGTGAAAGAAACAAAGCAGAACAAAAGGAAGGGCTGTGCTGAGCCCCACTCTCGCAATTGGCACACAAACATGCTCATTAACCAAATGCATTGTAGCCTCACTCTGCTGACAACACAGAGCAGGAGCTGAATCACAGCTGAGCAGGGCTAGACAGAGCCTGGGTTTTATGTAGTAGACATTTGTGGAGTCAGTCCAGCAACATAAAACCTGTTTTTTAACTCTGCATGTCAGGGGTTAACAGTCTGAGTGGAGAAACCTGCCAGGTACTAAATGAGAACATTACTGAGGTTCACAATAGGAAACCAACACAATTTCTGATCAGTACAAAAATATCATCACTGGGGTTTTTTTTCCCCTTGTTGATTTGTCTAAGAAGGTTTTTACCTAATTTTCAGCTGGTCATTTCCATAGAAGGAAGGGTAGGAACGAAATTTCCTCTAGTGAATGAAGAAGAATTTAGAGAAGCCTTACAGAGCCCACATGTTGCCCTTTCACAGAATACAAAACATGATTTGACAGTATTTGAAGTGTTCAAAGTGGCTTTGCTGTTACATACAGCATTTTACCACACTCTAATTACAAGTTTCTGAATCACTTTGCTAGTTGCAAAAACTCCTAGAGGCATAAAAATCAGAAAAGAGAGGTAAATAGTTTATATGTGTTGTCCTGAAGATGATGGCATTTCTGATGATGTTTTAAATATTTCAGATAGGCAGTACTGACACAAAGTAACTAAATGGAAAACAATATAGGAATAGCTCAGGTTATTACTTTATATACCCAGTGGACACACTTTCCACTGAACCATGAAGTTAATCTCTTCTTATCAATGCTGATTTATTACCACTTTTGCCTGCAAGACCATATGTATAAAACATTAAATCAGAGTAATATTTGCCCTCTCAACAGCCAAACCAAGGGACAAAATACTAGGTTTGGATGACACTGACCTCCCACAGCTGCTCTCAGGTATTGATGTTACATGAACAAAAAGGGAAAAAGTGGGGAATGAGCAGAACCTCTGTAACCTTGGAGAGCTTTTGCATCCATCACTTCACAATTTTAAATGCCAAATGTTTAAAAAGCAGCCACGAAGGTGTTTACACTCCCAGCCCACTGCAGTCAGTGTCTCTGTGGCACAGTAAGTAGGAAGAAGCTCAGTAAAAAAGCACTTGGAATATGCATATAAAAAGTGACAGTGTTTAATGCAGTTAAAACGTTGCCTCAAAATGCTGCTGGAAAAGCACAGCTCTTGTTTCCAGGAGTGGAGGGAATATTGAAACACCACAAGATTGGACCTGTAGAAAATTTTAGCAGTTCTTGATATCTTGTTTGCATAACTCATCTACCCATGGCTAGAAAGAGGAGTTCTTAAACACCCATTAACTGTTCAGCGTTTTCCTGGCCTCACTGGTTTGGTAACATTTGCATTCTGCAGCCAAGTCATGCTTCTTCCACTAAGAAACCCACCAATTTCTGTTTACTTGGTTTGTGTAAGAGATTCTACTGCTAACACATATGGTCTAGTCCAAATAGAAGTAACAGGACTTCTAAGTCCTGCATACCTTGGCATTAGAGTTAAATATGTCTTAAAATCCTTCTTGGATCAGACATGGAAACCTATGGAAAGATTTAGGAAAACCATCTTGATAGTAAAACAACCTAAGCCATCAGGAAGGAGTAGAGAGTGTTGATTTGGTGATAATGAGAGAAGGTCTGAGCTCTATTAGAGAAGGTCTGAGCTCTATTTGTAATGCAAATGTATTGAGTTAAAATCATGAGAGATTTTTAATTTTGCTCTGGGTTCCTCTATCACAACAAAACATTTTGTCTGGTTTCAAAGGTGGTTCAGATACAGGTGGACAGGCAGTGCTGATAGATGGATCCTGTGCTATTACAGGACATCTGTCACACATATACCTGGACTGCTTCTCACTGCTGTTCCTTCAAAGATGACAGAGGCTTTCATTCAGAAAGGCTGTCTATTTATATCCTCTTAACATAGCTTCTTTCAGTGCTCTGCAGCAGTTTTATCCAAACAGGGAGGAGGCCAGTGTAATCTGAAGGATGCTTTCTGCACTAAAATGATGAATTCAGGCATGTCTGCTTGGGAAGGCACAGGGGCAAAAGCTGAATATTGTTCCCAGTTAGCTTAGCCATGCAGCTTGTAGCTGGGGACACACTTTGCCAGAAACAATACACTCAAAGTACCATCTACATACCCAATGGTTTGTAAATATGCTTTAAGAAATTAACACTAAGAGGGGAAATCCACTGGGGACTGGCCAGCTGCTGTCTAGGAGATTGCAGTGAAGAGGGAGGATGGAGTGAACAAGCAGCTAGCCTTCCTGAGCCAACACTGTCCCAGCAGAAAGAGGTGATGTGTGCTCCACACCTGTAAAGACAAGAGCTTCCCAACGTGCCGCCTCACCAGAGTAACCCCTTATTTGTCAGTCAGGGGTGTTGCCCCACTCTGAGCTTCATGCTGGATGTGGAGCTGTCTGAGGGGTCCTCAGAGACCACACTGACAGCTTTCTGCCCCAAATGTCCTTCAGGCTAGCCTGCTGCTGGAGGAATGTGTTACCCAGATGATGTGCTGCTGCCCACTGGCTCAGCCTGCAAACACAGCAGGACAGACACCTGAAGACTGTCCTGGTTTTTAGCTGGGCCTCAAAGTTGGCATAAACTTGTTTCTGATGGTTTTTTTTCTGCTGGAGTTTAGAGGAAAAGACAATGTGGTCCTCAAGGAAAAAAATCTTCGAGTATCTTCAGTGGAAGTCTTGGTAGTGATTTCAAAAAGGCCAGGATTTTGCAGGGGTCTAAGGGTATAAATATAAATACTGAGCAAAGTGTTTGGGTCACCCCTCTAATATCCATTTCTGGCCTTTCAAGACCCTATCTACCAGAAAGAATAACATTACAAATTAATCTAAATGCAGCTGTCTGAGGCCTCAGTTTCAGCATAGTGAAATGCTGCCTGGTGAAAATAATGGGCTTGCTGTTACTTTTGCCCGCCTTAAAATTGCTACTTTCATAGTACAGTTTCACTGCAAGACATTTATTCTTTATAAAGGTTTGGCAAATAGGAACAAAACTAGGTATTAAAGCACTGGGATAACTTCATCAATTCACTGCAGGGAATGATGCAGAGGAGACCCTCATGGTTTATGCTTTAAATCCAACACTAAAAAGACAGTCTCAGCTTGTCCTTTAAAAAAATAATAAAAAAGCTAATCCACAATGTTTTGTCAAGACTCTCTAGACTTCCTTTTGTTCTTCTCATATACCTCTGAATCTGGATACATCTGAGGAGGTAAAGATATGTTATTAAAGCCTTAAACTAGCATATGTTCACTCATCTAATTATTTCTACATGTAACATAAGGTGCAGTTAACAGTAAATTTAAGGAGAATTGAAGATACTGTTTAGAGCTAAGGCAGCAGTGCAATTTTTCCTTCTCATTGAAACAAACTACAAAAAATGGACACTACAAAGCAAACTACAAAATGGACAAAAAATGATGGTCAAGTAATGTTTGCTGCAGAGTGGCAGTATAGTTCAGCCATGAAATACTCTTCCACATATCATCACAGATGACAGCCACTTCCCCTGCAACAAGCTAAAGGCCTGCTGTGAAAGACAGGAAGCTTTAGAAATCAAAAGCCAGAAACTAGGAGATACTGAAAGAACTGCCAGAAATGCTTGACCTTGAAACAAGGATGACTTCACCTGATGAGGAGTTCTCTTGTTTCCACATGCACGATCCTCTAATTGCTTAAACATCCAGACCTTGAGCACTCATCCCCTCAGGGTTTAGTGCTGCCAATAGAGCCCATTACTCCCTATATCTCAAGTCGGGTGTAAAAAATTCCCAGGAGCTTTACTGCATCTTAAGTATTACTTATAAGTGGAGCTTTAGCATCTCCTGATGTGTTGCATTCATAGAGACAAAAGACAAACTGATGTAAACCAAATGTTTGCCCCATTCCTTCACCTTTTCAAGTGGCTATACAGGCTATGCCAGCTCTGCCTCCACAACTGGGCTGTTTCTTATCAGTCCAGATGCCTCAAGCTGTTATTAGCTATTATGCTATTGATCATCATTATCTCTCAGACACATCTTCAGAGAGAGGCTTGAATTTGCAGATGCTCTCTGCCTCCCAAATCATCTCTGCTTGGATAGACCCATGAAATCTGGAATGTCAAATGCCCATTACCATAGACTTTAACTACAATTAACCCCCTGATGACAAGAAGGAGCTGCCCTCAAAGCACTGCTGGAGATGCAATGTGCTCACCCACAGCCACCAACTGCCCGCTGAAAAATTAACCCAATATACATCCATGGGAATGGGATTAAAAGGTCATTTGATGGTGATTAGCAGCACCCCAAGCCTTCTGTTCAGTGTTGTTAGCAACCTCATACATAGTAGCTATGAGGTGTTTCCTGTGCCTTCCTGGCAGAGACCACACTGCTGGACTGGGTTTACACAGAGAAGTGCATGTGTTAACCAAGAACAAAACTGCCATCACAGCTGCATGTGAGAGTGCAGCCTGTCCCAAAGCAGAGGGGAAACAACACATGGCACAGCCAAGTGGCAACAGCAGGGTTTTGGGGCCCTACACGTGCTGAGGAAGGAAATCCCCAAGAGACTGGGAACCAGAGGGAGCTCGGGGGCCGGGCTCAGGCTCTGCCAGCTGGGGTTGTGAAGGTCATATCCAGATGTGGAAGCAGCTACAGCAAACAAGAAACTCCCCCAGTCACTCCTGAATATAAACACTATGACAAGGAAATGACTAACTAAACCAAGGGCACTTCAGTGGAGGGTGGCATTCACAGCTCAGTTGAGTGACTCCGTGT
The DNA here is from genome assembly GCA_013398075.1 of Notiomystis cincta. Taxonomy (NCBI): domain Eukaryota; kingdom Metazoa; phylum Chordata; class Aves; order Passeriformes; family Notiomystidae; genus Notiomystis; species Notiomystis cincta. The sequence continues at coordinate 213,829 of VZRX01015398.1, read as the reverse complement.
TCAGGTAACAGCAAGAAAGTCAGTCAGGAGGCAAGAGCTCCTTTAAACCAGGCACTGTACAGCTTGGGGTGATTTCCCTACACTTCTCTGAATCTGCAGTCCCAGGAAGACTGTAACAAGTCAGAACAGTGAAACAAAACAATTGGGGGTGAAAAAATAGTCAAAAAATTCAGCTCTGTTAACTCTAAACATGGAATTTCTGACAAAGGCTCAGTTAAATTCACCCTCAGGATGTAAGTGTAGTATGGCTAACCTCCCTCAAAATGTGCAAAGCTCACTCTATGTACAGGACAGTGGTCAGGATTCACATCTTAGGTGTTTAAAGTTATTCAGATTCAAAGTTAATTTATCAGCAGTTCTCAAGGACCGATGGCTTTGTTGAAGTCAATAGCACTATGTTCATTAACTCCAGCTGATAATCTGGCCCTTAGGGTTTGATTCAGACACAAATCTTTAATCAACTAAATGCCAACATGAGAAGCTGCAGATGCATTTGTGGACAGCCCATTGATTAGAACAGGAAGAAAGAGGTGATTTTTCCACATCTGTTTAACAGCTATGCTTTTTTACTGTTTTCAAACCCAACATCAGTCAGACCCAATATGACTCTTCAGAGGAAGCTACATAAACCAGAGTCCCTGCCCTTCTATATAAAAGGACAACGCAGTGCAGCTGAGGAGAATGATGTGAATTATTATTCTCAATACACTGCAGTCTCATTACATTCCAGGGCAGTCGTCCGAGTCGATTGCAATGCCCAGAGCGCTGGCAATTGCAGTCCAGGGGCTGGCTGAACTGAAAGCCAAATAGGATGCTGAAGAATAGGTAAGTGCAGATTCTCTCTGCCTTTCAGAGGGGAATTAAAGCTCTTAATTTTGTTTCCTGCTAAGAATCTCCCTGCTGAGCAATGCTGCTGTGCTCTGATGTCCGAGGTTCTCCTGGAGCGCCCACAGTTCAGGAATTTCTTTAGTCTGATCAACCCTTAAAATTTAGGAGCAGAACTAGAGATAAGACTTCCAGAGGGAATTCTGACCGGAAAGGTAAAGTAGAAGGTGGGAAAAAGCCAAAAGGAAATGCACTCTCTACAACCCCCACATGTGATCTGAGGAAGAGGACCGCATTAACAAAATTCCCTCCTGTCCAGGCCAGCTCACACCTGGTCTGGACAGAAGGGGGCTGTGGTTTCTCAGGCAAGGTGAAGATCCCAGACAGAGCCAGATGCTGGCTGGCTGCCAGGCTTTGTCCACCTTGCAAGGGGACAGCTTGGCCCAAAGGCCAGTGTGGATGCAGCAGGACATTTGCTCCAGCGGGCTTCCCACAATCTTGCCCTCTGGCAAGAAAAGCTGTGGCCACCTCCTTTCCTAGTGATCCAGGCAGGACTGTAAGCTGACATTGAAGAGTAACCAAAGCATGAGCTGCTTGAGGGCAGCCTGGGCTGAGATGTGTCACTGGTCTGTTGGTGACACTACTGCAGGTTTGTATGGAAGGTGCTTGGGCAAATCAAAAGACAAGCATTGATCTACACATTCTTCCAAGGAAGCATCATTATTTAATGCATTTAATCAGCAGAGGCTTCCCATTCATTCATTTGGTCTACTTAGCAAAGGGATGCAAAGGCCACCAGCCTCCACTTCTTGGATTCTGGCCTGGGGATCTTTTCTCCCTGCTGAGCTCTGTGGAAGGTGAGCAAACTCAGCTTCTGGAAGGAATTATTTTCTGCAAGATTTTGTCCTTTGAGACATGGAAAACCCCAGTGACAAGAAGGTCTTCTGCAGGTTTAATCATCAGAAGGCACTGTCCTAGTCACCTGAACAGATTGTCTGTCTAATACATGCCAGAAAAACATGTTAACTACTTTCTGCACTGAGCTGGAGCTTACTGGTCTTGTGTGAAATGCTCTCAAATGATTTAGTTGAAGAACATTCCAAGACTCTGCCACTGATGTTATTTGGTATCTGACAGCCAGCATTGTCTCATACATTGCTCCTTGTCCAGGTCATGAGCTGATGAATAGCTGGTGGCTTTAAAAAACCCAAACCTGAGCACTTTCCACGTTGAAAGGAATAGAGTTTAAACGCTTGTGCTCAGTACAGAAGCTATAAAATGTCCTGCAGTGTGACTGCAGCATTTCCTGGCTCCCCTGCTATCAGCACATCTGAGAGAAAAGTGTTCTTTTAGACCAGAGGAACAGACACCTGCACCCTCCATTACAAGTGACATGGAACAAACACTTTCTCTAAACATGGCAGGTAATTAGAAGGTTAAGAAGCCTCTCTCTCTCTCTCAGACATTAAGGGCAAGGTTTAGAAGACCAGTGCTGGGGTGCATAAATCATGAGCTGAAACCTACCTACACAGTACCCCCAAGATTCCCTAATGTTCAATAGCTTCGGAATAGCCTACAATAAAAGTGGCATCTAAGAAAGTGAGAGTTAAATTGCCTCCACAATTGACAGGTTGGCCATTTTGAGGGGAATTCATACAAAGTGACACAGTCCTGAGACTAACCCCTCTGTTGCTGGTTCAGTAGGCAGAGACAGCACTGCTCACTGGAATGAGACATGTGAGAACTAAACCTTGGGCCAACACGGTTGCCCTCTTTACTATAAATTGCAGTGCAATGCAACAGTCCTGCCAAGATCAGCTGTTTCCTCTAGATTTCTGTCAAGCTTTGACAGCTCATTAAAAGTTAGGAGGGGAAAAGAGTTTGATTTGCTTCACTTAGAAGCAAAGCATAGAGGCTTAACCTTTTGCTCAAACAATGAAGAAAAAATGACCTTCACTCTTCCCGGCTTTTCTATGCTGCACCATAGCTAACAGCAGGGGAGGACCCAGTTCTGCACACAATTATTGCCAAAAGTCTTTTAGAGCTTTAAAATTGATTCTCCAGTCAGATACTAATTTGCACTGCAAGAAAAGATTTAGAGCTACCTGCAGGTTTAAGGCATACAGCCACATCGATTATGCTGAAAGCACCATTTCAGGCAATCTTTGCAGCTTGGAGAGCTAAACCTCACATTCCCCCTCGCCCCAAATAGATCCCCCCCAGACTCTTACAAGGGCAGGCCGTGCATGCCAAAGGCAGTGTGAGAAAGAGTTAAATATCCATGTGACACCAGTGCTGGTGCTGCCTCTGCCAGGAGCTGCCATGGTGTTTGTGTACAGTGTGTTAGTGTTAAAATCGATGTGTGCTCTGTATACCTGCAGGCAGTGCTTGGTCTCTGGTAAACAAGGCAGGCAGGCCTAGGATGAGAGCTACAAGACAGTAACTCTGCTCTATCTAAAAGAGATCTATTCAAAATACGTGGCAGTTCCATATAACTTGCCAAGAACATCCAAAACACCAGAGCACATTTTTGTTCTTCTGTGGGAGCTTTAATGCTAAAAATAGTGGTGACAATACCTTTTTATACAGGAAAAGCTTTTGTGTCACATTTCTCTAATACTCTAGGAAGTTACCCAGTCAATCTACATCTTTGTTTTCTATCTATCAAGCCCCTGTCAAAACATTCTTCTCCTATTAAAACCAATGCAAACATTCTACCAGGGATTTCTTACTTCTTTTTGCAGCTGTGTGTCTCATAGCAAGAAAAAGAGAAGGAAACAGTAAAACTTCTGGGGAAGAGCCTGGCCTTACAGAGTTTTGTGTGCTTCTCTGTAAGTCCACACAGCTGAGCCACTTTGCGCTCCCTGGGCCGCCCTGGCTGGTGGGGGCACAGGCACACCTGCTGGAGTCTTAGTTCTTTGTCCTTCTTTTCTTTGGACCTAACTCTCCTTGTTCTCACTCTTGGCTTGCAAAGCAAGAACTGTACATTCAGCCAAGCATCTCAAACCACCTTAATTCTGTGCTGAGAAATAAGCTGCACCTTTTCCTTGCTATGCATTAATTACACCATACACTCCACGTAGCACAATATCCCACCTCTGGGTCCCTCCTCTCTGCTCAGAACCTCCATCCTCTCCACTTGACAAAGTTTCAGGACCCTTTGACCCAACCTTGAATAAAGGTATCACATAAGCAAGGACTCCCTGTTGCACCTTTCCTGCAGCTTCCTTGATTACATCAGCCATTCTGCAGCACAGACAGTCTTGTTAAGCCATCATCACTGGAGGCTTTCCCATCTCTCCTGAGGGGGATCTTTAGCCCACTGTTATACCTAGGTCTCTGCTACAACACACTGCATCTTCATCAAATGCCTTTAGGCTCTTGGCTCCTAACCCCTGCTGCTCACTGAGCTCAAGTAATGAAGAACACTCATGCCCCTGCTCTCTCCCCACCTGTCAGAGCCTCTGCTGCCTCCTGAGCTTAATGCTTATCACCAATACACCTGGTGTTTGCAAAGGTGAGGAAAGGTGGAGCCTCCTTTCTTGCTGTTCTCCTTGCAAGGTCCAACCTGCCAGGACCACTGGTTAGAAACCAGTCTTACAGGAAAGTGGCTCAGAGGCTTTTCATCTAAATGGATGTTTTTCTTTTAATGAGCTATGGCTCGCTTTCATGCACATTGCAGCACTTTGGAAAGCATGTCAATCACTTGATTTTTGAAAGCCAAACTCATCTAACAGTGCTGAAATGCCTTTGCAAAAGATAGCTCATCCACCTGGAAAGGTGTGGAGCATCCCAGGAAAAGGAGCATTTAAACCAGCCCATCCCTTCCCCTGTTGACCTTTATCTTCACTATCCAAGCAAAGCTCTGCACTATGATTTTCTTTCCAATTATACTTGTTTGCTGCACATGCTGCATTCTCAGGCAAGGATGCTGAAACCAAGCCTCTTTTTTCTCCTAGCATCTGGAAATGTAGGATTTTTGGGAGTTGGTTGGACAGATGACCTTTTAAGGAAATAGGTCACAGCACTGAAAGACTCAACTTATTCAAGCAAAACTTGCCAAACAAGTTAAAGAAGTATGGAAGCTCTTCCAGGGCTGGTACTGAATGCCTCCCAATGATAGCAAAGTGTGTGATCAGAGCAGACTGCCAGGAAATAGCAGTGTATACATTGTGCCACCATATATGTGCTAGGACAATTAGAAGAGACAAGTGTGCCCCAGTAGAGGGAGGATTCAGTGAAGGTATTTTTCCATTCTCTACTTTAGCCTGCACTGGAGACAGAAAGGACCAGCTGTGCTGAAGCTAGACACAACCTCCCTATGTGTAGCTATCCAAAAAGCTGTAAGCTATATCACATGGCTCTCCTTTTGTCAGGGGTAGGTTCTACAAAAGCTCCACCTTCTATTTCAGCAGAAATTGGGACCCTTTAGGGACTGCCTTCAATTTTGTAGGGTCTCTGTACAGTGCTATCAATTAGCTCAGGGTGGCTATTCCAGCCTGAACGTGAGCCAGGCTAGAAAGAAAATACACAAATGAAATGGCACAGATTTTCTCCCTGCAAGCAAAGGAATGGACATTATGAGATGGTTACTGCAGCTTTGTGCTTTTGGAAAGTGTGCCATCTCAGAGAAATATCCAGTGGGAAAAAAAGAGGATTGCTTTCTGCTCCACCTGTGCTACCAAAAGGGAACAGGCCAGAGGACCTGGCTTTGGCTGTGCAAGGGCAGAGAGATGAGCAACAGATGGGGAAGAGTCTACTTATCCACATCCAGCCCAGGAAGGAGAAGCCAGTACTGGCTGTGTGGTTTGCACTCAGTTTAGGGATGTCAGGGCATGTCCCTTCAAAGCACAGGAATACGTGTTAGGAAATGCAAGGCAGCTGCCAATATCACTCACGGCAATGTCCAAAAAGTGAGGAGCAAATGAGAGTGAAAACCCAACCACTTCACTCTTCAGCTGTCCTTCATCACCAACTGAGCCAAGCTGGAAAGGTGGTTTAGTTTGGGAAGAGAGAGAGAGAGCACTGTCAGCTTCCAGGATAATAAAGCCCAAGATGACAATGCAGATGATAGCACTTTGCAGAGAGCTTCAGCTACAGTGAGTGCATAATTCTTCTCTAGAATAAAATAAGTGCAGGAAGGAGGTATAATCTGTCAGTGCAAAAGCTGAACAGCAGGAAAGTTAGGGTGAATATCAGGAAGACTTTCCCAGCAGGGAAATATGTAAGCATGCAGAACCATGTCAGGAAGGCAAAGAGATAAACCCATAATAAAGGATATTTAATGTAATGAACCAACATTGAAGCCTATTTTTCATTTCCCTTTTGCAGTTTGTAGGACTCATTACAAGGGCTTACTTAAACTGCTCTACAGATCTTAGCTTTCTTAGGCAGCATTTCTCTTTTAAACAGCTGAAGAAGTCACAGGGGGTGCAGGGAGATATTTGGATACAACCTGAGCAAGTGTCAGCCCTATTTATTCCCCATTTCTTCTCTCCTGCAGCCAGAAAAAAAATGAAACCCTGTCCACCAGCCTCTGCCTACAGAGCAGGTGTTTAAAATGTCCAAAACCTAAGGGGAGCCCAGGAGTTCAAGTAGGGCGAGTAACCCATGCATGGGGACAGCGTCTTCCTAGAGGCTTTTCCCTAGCTTAAGACTTACTAAACCAAAGCAATTTCTCTCATTAATTGGCAGTCAGTAACCCTCCTTGAAAAAGTAAGAGACACAAATGTGAGGGAAGAAACATGGGGAGCCCCCAAATCTCAGGAGGAGCAGCTTCACGGATGGCCTCACCTCTGCCGGTTCCCAGGCAGACCTCGTCTCCTCCTTCTCGAGGCCGGGGTGACACAGTCCAGCAGTTCCTGGCTCAGCCCAGGTGTGGGGGCCTTGCAGAAGGCAGCAGACATTCCTGCACACCAGCCATTTTCCACCAGGCACCAAGGGAGAGGTGGGTGCCGAGTGCTTGTGCTCCAGCTGCCAGGGCGTTCTTCACCAGCCCGGGAGGAAAAGGTCCTTAACTGCTCAGCTCACTTATGTCTTTCTGATGTTATGTAAGTGGATTGAGAGAAAAAACACTGCCATGAGCAGGTTTCTAATTAGGAAAAGAAATAAAAAGAATTATGGAATTAAGGCAAAACCACAGCATGAATGACCCAAATCCCTTCCTTGTGCCGCAGTCCACAGCAGGCTATTAGAAAACTTTTTTGAAAAAGAAAGTTAATTCATCCTTAAGATGGCACAGCAAAGGCAAATTCTTTTGTAGGCTGGCACCCACTCTCCCAAGCAGCTGATCCCACTTAATTTGTCTACTGTGAGTGCCAAGGATGCTTTAGAAAGAGATGTGCTTTGCGACACAGGCACTCCTACAAACACTGTTGAAACACAAGTAGCAATGGGGCATACCACAGCATCTTAGAACCATCGGGGTTGGAAGAGACCTTTAAGATCATCAAGTCCAACCATCTACCCAGCACTCCCATGGTAACTCCTAAACCATCACCCAGCACTATATCCTTATGCCTGTTGAGCACCTCCAGAGATGGTTACTCCATCACCTCCCTGGCCAACCTATTCCAGTGCCTGACCACCCTAACAGTGGAAAGCTTTTTCCTAATATCTAATCTGAATCTCCTGTGCCTCAGCTTGAAGCCATTTCCTCTGATCCTCACACTGCAGGCACTGCAGAAGAGACTGACTCCCACCTCCCTACAGCCTCCTTTCCTGGAGTTGTAGAGAAGGATGAGGTACCTCCTGAGCCTCTTCTCCAGACAGAACAAGCCAAGCTCCCTCAGCTGCTGCTCATAAGACATAAGAGATGTTCTTTAGACCTTTCATGAGCCATCTTGCCTTTCTCTGGACATGCTCCAGCACCTCAATGGACACTTAAAGTGAGGGAACCAGAACTGAACAACACTCAAGGTGAGGCCTCACCAGCACTGAGTTCTATCACTTCCCTCTTCCTGCTAACCATCCACACAGCCACCATACAATTACCATTTCCTAATTTGTACTGGCAACTTTCTGTTAGTTGTCTGCAGACTGTCATTGCTACTGAGAGGTGCCTACAATGAGTTGCCTACTGTCACACTGGATACAGGTGTCTCATCAACAGTGGCTTGCTTTGTGAAGATTCAAGCATCCCCAGGTCTCCATGGGCTGACCTTAACAGGGGACAAGAGCAGCCTACACATCTCACCAGTGTGGTCTTATTTATTCAAATAGTTGCAGATGTAAGTGCCCCAGTTGCAGATTTAAGTGCCTACATTTTAAAACATTGGCTAGCTGAACTAGTAATTTTATGGTTCTCATAGGAGCAAGTAATTTGAAATTTGCTGAGGAAGTCTTCTTTTCCCTCACAGCACTGCCTCTCGTGAGTGGAAACACCTACCACTGAGTGATTTTGATGCCATTTGAATCCCTGGGGGCACGGTGGTTTCTTTTGCAGGTTAAGAAGTGAAGCAGATACCCCAGGATGTAGTGCAGCTGGTTGGAAAGCTCACATCCTCAGCAAATCAGTTGATGTCTGAACTAGAATCCAGACTTATTCTCTGAGTATGAAGGCACTATCTCCCTGAAACTGCCATGTTACATGACAAAGTCTGCATCAGCCAGAAAATGTGCACTGGTCATCACTGTTTTGATAGGAGGGTAGCTTATTTTCTGCACTAGTCCTTTTTCTGCTGGGTCAGCCCCCTCAGGGTAAGGGATCTTTAGGCTTTTTCCTTACTGCAGCAAGGCTACAAGGATGAAGCACAAAAGGGAGACCTCAGCTTTCCTGCCTACAAAGAGACCTTGACAAATGCAGCACAGAGCTGCATGAACCAAGCTACCACAGGGAAGCACTCGAGCCATCTTGCCTTTCTCTGATTGTTTGGCAGCCACTGGCATGCAGGAACCTGAAGGACACCACAAGGAATCCAGCAAAGCCCATTAATAAAATACCCTCAGCAACTGCCCGAAGGACTGGGCAATTAGTTGAAGCACCCTGACAACTACAAGGCACAAATAGAGAAACACAAAAAACTGGTTTTGGGAATAGACTCCAGCTTGGGGTGAGCAGACAGAACATCACTGGCAGCAGAGGCACCATGCAGCTGCATTATCTCACAGTCTGTTCTGCTCCTGTCGTCTCATCATAGTTGGGGTACATGGATATACCACATCTGTAACAGCACTGGGTCAAAATACTGCACTGCCATAATCTGTCATCTTATGCTCTTTTGTACTATGAGACCAAACTTCCCCCTTTTGGGTAGGAAAATGGCCACTGTGATGCTGATGCTGTCGGCTTTGTGTGTGGTGTGCAGGCACGCTGGTGGGCGGCGGTGACCATCTGCCACAGCAGTGCCACCGCAGGGTTAAAGCACTGCCTCTTCCACCTCGGCTCGCCGGGGGGCTGTGCTGCAGGAGTACCTGCTGCTGTGGTGTGGCACAGGGCTGTTCAAAGGCTGGGGGAATTCGTGCCAAAGGGCAGAGCAGCAGCTGATGCAGAAGAGCATCACGAGCTCACGAGCAGCTGTGCGAAGGCAATGCACTGACACAGAAGGCAGCAGAGAGGTCTCCTCTGGCAGGGACAGCACAGGCAAGGAGCTTCCACCACACTCAGCTTTGCAAGGTCTCAGGCTTGAATGCAGAAAGCCCTCTGTAGCTGCTCTGACTTACACACATTCATAGACTCAGGCAGAATGTTCACCCTTAAAAGTCCTTTCTTTCCCCGTGTCAGCCTACAAACAGAGACCCAGAATAATTAAGACAGTGCTCATTTTATTGTACTCAGCATGGAAACCAGATGTAAAACAGCAAAACATTAAATTCCTAAGGGACTCAATCAGGTGGATAACATTGCTTTAGTATCACTTTAAGACTTTTCACATGCAAACTTCTGTTGGTATGTCTCAAATGAATGGCATGGTACACCTGGTAGCCTAAGACTAGCTTTATTTGTACACTACATCACGTTCAATCAGTGTAACTATAAAAGTAATAAAGCCACGATAATATTGTTGTTAGAAGCCTCCCAGTTGGTTTTCTTCTGCTGCTGGCTGATTCATGGCCATAGTATTTTGAAATTAAAAGTTCAGATACGCTCCCTACCTTTAATTCTGGGCAGAAACTCCCAGTACTCTTCAGTGTCACTGAAACCTTTACTTCACAACTCAGACGTGATTTTATGTGCCAAAACCACACAAATGATTCTCTTCTATTTTATGGAAATTCCTCAGGGCAGTGCCTAAACTTGCTTTTGATGTACTTAAAACTACTGATTGTCAACTGAGCTAAGGAAGTATCAGAAGGATCCTCCAACAGAAGGGTCACCTGTTGTAGCAGAGCTGCTGAGAAGTATCTGAGAGACTCGTATTCTGCAGCAGACAACTGCTGGAGACTTTGCAGGCAGATTTGTCATTTATTTCTACTCCAAAGAGTGTCACTCTTAGCAGAAAGCTAACAAAAACGTAAGGTCTGATATTTCAAATGGAGATTAATTGATGTGATTCTGTTCCTAATGAGATCAGAGGCTTCCTATCACCTCCAGTCTGCTTTTTAGAGACCAGAGGAGAAAGATTTAAACTTGCCTCAAGGTTGTGGAAAATGCTAAGCCTCCAGCATTCAATCAGAAGGGCAAAGGAAAAAATCACATTAGAGCATGAGTGATGCATGAGACCTGCATACATGTACTCACCTTTTAAACAGGGACACACACACATAAGCTTACCTAAAGCAGAAGTTTTTCTAGAGGAAAATATATTTCCTCTCTGTGTGATTTGGCACAGTAATAACATCACTTTTCTTTAAAGAAGCCCGAATGATAAAAGGTAGGTTTCACTTTGCAAAATCTTCTTTGCCGGGATTTGATGCAAAATCCACATTATAAACTCTAGGAAGGAAGAGCTACTCAGGAAAGCACAAAGCAGAAAAAATAGTAAACCTCAGAGCTTGAAAAAAAAAAAATCACTTTGGCTCAATTCAGTTGTAATATTTCATTCTTCCTTTTAAACACCTACAGTGACTCAAGTAGGGTAATTTAGACCCCTAAGAGAATACTGGAGCCAGTTCAAGTTACAGGACTTGACCTTCAGGTCCATGGACCACCACAGCATCCAGTGACTCCAGAGATATTTAGTAGTGTGCAGTATTTGGATAAGGATCTACCTGCATGTGTTTGGGACAATTGAAAATACTGACCATTCATACAAGCATCACAGAGACACCAACAAACACACCAGCAGAGACTGCTTAGTGAAACAGGGAGTGGGGGAAAAGGAGGGAAAGGTTTCCCTCAGACCACAGCCCTTAATTTCCTAAGCCCACAGAGTCTGACAATCAGTTGTCTCTCATTCAGAGCAGACATTCCCACAAGCTGTGTGTGAGTTACTCTGTTGTGGTAACATTCTGCATTAATTTTTAAAAGGTCTAGAAGGATAGACACAGAACAAGATAATGGAGCTAATAAGTTAATAACCTTTGTACTTTCATACAAACCTTGTATATACTGAGCTAACCAATGAAACGCTGGTGTGGTAGATTCCATGAAGTTTCCAAACTGAAAACCAGTGGCAGCCAATTTGAATTCTTCATCAACACTGATTTTCATCTGGATTTCCACTTGTAACTTTAACACTTCAACACAGTAATGAAACTCAAGAGAAGAGCTAAGGCTATCTTTAGAGCATATATTCACCTTTTTGAATCCCTTCAATTTACTTCTTCAAACATTTTACAAGCTCTTCTGTTTTAGTAGCAGTAATAAACTGAGGTTGACTGCTTAGAGGTTTTGTTGAATCCTCTTTGGATATATCTATAAATACTAGCAAAATATACAGCCTTTGGAAACATTCATTTTCCTAAAAGACATGGGACACCAACAAATAAAAAAATACAGAAAACAACTGGGCAAAACAGACATAGGAATGGGAATCCATTGTGAAGCACCTACACCAACTTTATTTTACTTCTCTTTTGATCCTTCCCTCCCCATGTTTCTCAGAAATTTCTTCTTTTGTATTCAAAAGGTTTTCTTCTCCTGAAATGAAGAAGACAGATATTCCCCTTCTTGTCCTTTCAGATCTTTACCCCCCCTTTTTGTTCCAAACCAAGTCAGCAGAGATGAGGCAGAACTTCAGTACTTGCACCCAAACAACACAAAGCTGGCAGATCCCAACCAAGTGCACACTGATGGATGTCACAGCCTCACATGAAATCCAGGACTATATTGCAAATTGCCAGCAATGAGATGCTCCTTCAACTCAGGTATTGTATTGGCAACACTGAAACGTGCTTATTCTCATCTTTCCTAGTGGAAAGACCCCTAAATGAATCTATAAGTAAATCTTCCACTCTTATTCACTGCTTTTATTAATGGTTCTTGCTACATCAGCCTTCCTAGAACACGTGACTGACAGGGAAGTGTTTCCTAACAATTAGCTTGTTTCCCAAAATCTCTCATCTGGCAAAAAAATGAATTTAAGAGTTACTTCACCTAGCTAGGCTACAACACAGGTATTTTTCTTTATTTTTCATATAGATTTACTCTTGGGAATGACAAAGTATTTTCTGTTCTGAACCCTCTTTTTATTAGCCCAAATGGATTTCCTTGGTTGTTACCCATCCAACTAATGCAATGTGATCCTGAGTCGTTGGGCAGAGAAAAAGAATGGATGGTGGCATGTGGATCATTTCCCCCTACTCTCTGCCTTGTCACTATTCCAAGTGCATTTTCATTTTTGAGACTGACATGACACTAAGAACAACCTTTCTTGGCTGCTACAAGCCCACTTATAATATTTGCTAATTGCTACCCCCAACATGGTTATTTTGCTGTTGGTGAAAAATGTGTCATCACTGAGGATTCACACTGTCATCCAGACATTGAATGCAGGAGAAAGCACTAGTCACCAGTCAACAACTAGCAGGTTGCCTACAGTCGGCCCTAGCAAGGCACAGCAAAACCTAAAATATTTTCCATGAAATGTGCTGGTGATTATTGACTCATTTTGGCCTTTGGCACGTTATTGCTTGGCTTCCAACCTTTCTGCAGGACTTCTGCACCCACCAGACAAGTGCCATGGGCAATTTGCATCTTTGCACTCATGTTTGCCTAGAACACAGGCTGAGCACTCCATTTTTTTCAGTTATGCCCATGCAGCTGTTCACGTGCAGCCACTCAGTAACTTGTCCTTCGGCGCTTTGTGGTACAAACGCACTGGTGAGATTTTCAGAGAACAAAGGTCATTTGGTGTGGGGAAGGGAGGGTGGACCAGCTACTGAAGACTCCCAGCTGAAAGAAGCTGCTAGGAACCAGGGGAGATCTCTCATTCCTTGCAAAGAAGCAGCAATTCCAGTGCTGTCCCAGCAATCCTGCTCATTCATTGCCAAGCCCAATTTGGTCTCAATAAAGCGACTCATACCCATATGCAGGAAATATTTTGCAGAGCTGAAGCTAAAGGATAAAATTCATGGAAATCAGTGAATGAGCGATAGCTGTTTATTCTCCTCTGGAAAAAAAATAGGACAATCCATTTGTATATTCAGACTGAGCATATTTGTAAAGGGACAGTTCAGAGTAAGGTGGCTCACAGCTACAGCAAGGGGAACGCAGAGGGCGACGTGAACTGAGCCAAGGGACACGGCTTCACAGGAAGACAGGCTGGGCAACAGCTAGCAAGGCAAGGGGCAGAAGGGATGCAAAAGGAGCAGCACAGAACCTTGGACCTGGACAGGACACAGCAAAAACTGCAGACAACTCGGGGAATCTCATCAGGGCTGACACGGACACAATGTGGGAAGAGACACCGAACTTGTCGACTAACCTGACCTAATGATACTGTCAATATTAATCCCACACAAAATTTCACATGAAACTCACACCTCAGACACTGCTAGGAAGGGAGTGGGAACAGCAGTACTAACAGAAAAAAGGTTGGAGACTTTCCTCCTGGTAGGCAGAGGTGGGAAGACGCTCTCTAATGTGGTGTTTTAGAATTAAAAGTTCAGCACCACAAGCAGGAGAGGACTTGAAATAACATACGGAAATTGAACAAGGACATGACATAAAGCCCCCTGGTATATATCTGAGGAAAACTAGGAGTCCATTCAGTACTATGCTTAGGGGCAACACTTCTCATTGCACTGAGTTAAAATGTTGTATCTTACAGTATTCTGCTTTTCTGCTGGGGAAAAGTTGCCCCCAAACAGCTACTATGAAGGCTTGGCAGTTGGTATACTCAAGAAGTCTGGCCTCCTAAATAACTGGGGACCACTTCAGGTTTGCTTCACAGAAAAAAAAAAAGGAAAGAAAAAGATACTAATACTCATTTACATGGTGTAAACCTGTAAGATTTAGAGTAAATTGCAAGAGTAAGATCTACAGAGTAAGTCAGGTGTGTGGTACTAGAGACAGAAATAAATTATCATCACGATTCATGAAAAATCTTTAATGGACTAAAAGTATCTCCTATATAACTCTAGTACTCTGCAGGATTACAATATCCAAATCATCAGTGCTTTGCAGGATTGATAACTAAATTTTCTACAAACTGCAGGAGTTCCCCAGCCTCCCATAATGAACTCTAGTGGACAAAATACAAAGCTACTGGGAAACACATTTCCCAGGTTGAAAAATATTACTGAGAAATGTGACCAATATATTTGAGACATTATTGTATATCATACTTCTGGAGAAACAGTCACTAAGCTACCTTTTATTTGCAGTTTCTACAACTAAGTTCAGAAATACAGCAAAGATTGTCTCAAGATTTCAGTACTGCTGCAAATTTTTCAAGTTAACAGTATAATGGTTCATAATATAGAGTGTAAGGTAAAACAAAATACACACAGGCTAAATAAATGGTATTTGAGCTATGAAAGGCAGCAAGAAAAGCACCAAAATACTGAAAAAAACAGTAGAGTTGGCTAAGGACTTAAAAGGGAAAAAAAAATTGGTGTAACACACTAGACATAAAGGCTCATGACCCAAATGCACAGGAAAGCCTGCTGCTATGGGAAACATTTCTGTGCATCTCTGGAGAGAGAAGAAAGATCCACATCACTTTAAAGAGTGATTGAGAAGAGAGGTGCTCAGCGCCGCGGGAGGCTGGGAGCAGGGGCTGCCCACCCCGCCTGAGGAGGCAGAATGGCTCCCTGCTTTTTAAAGCCTTGGCAGGAGCACCAAAGAGTAAGGGTGGGCACATCCTGCTGGATGCAGGTCCATCTACCGATGCGCTCTCCTGTGCCTCGCCGCCTTACACCTAAAGAGTGGCCACTGCGGCGGTCAAAAAGCATCTCTCTCACCTCCCCTTCTGGGCATCAACATCCCACTGACTTAGCTTCTCCCAAAGAGAGAATCCTTCAGTCTTGATCCTCATTCTGCATTTCAACAAGAGGGGAAGACTGGGCTGCCTGGGGCTCACCAGAGAACAGTGGCCCACGGTATCAACAGAAGTGAGGCTGCTTAGTGATCAATGTCCACAGCCTGTTCATGGACTTGCCTCAGCACAGGGGACTGACAAACCAGGAAAGCTGTCTTGTGTTAGGTCTTTACAGCTGTTGAACCTTAATTCCACCTCCCTCAGCTTCCTCCAGTCCACCCCTTTGAGTAAGACCTCACAATGCACATAAATAAATTCCCATAATTCTGACAAACCCTCTGCTTCCTGCTTTATCAGGAGGTGCTGCTCTCCCTGCAGCAAGGTGGCAATTGAAATTTGTGCTTTTGCTAAGTGCCTAGCTTTTCATCTGACAGCAGTCAAGGTTGGGGCGTTAACGTGGAAACACACCAGCTGTGACAATAATAATGGCAGGATGGAGCATGTGGCTAGTCAGAAAACAAAGGGGAATCGTTTTCCACTGTTGCTGCATCACAACCCCAATTACACAACCAAACAGCAGGGCTTGAAGGGAGGGATTCTCTCCACCTCCGCAGGTATTTAGGCACCCCTGCAAACCACGTCAGTCTAACACAGAAGAGGGAGCAGGTCGGACGCAGCAATTAGGACGCCTAAAATTCTGCAGCATGGACTGGAACACGTTGTGCTGCCTCCCTTTCAGTTTTTTATTTGAGGATGTGTCTGAGGAAATGGATTTCCGGGTCTGACTGTTCTGAGCCCGGATCAGTTTCTCGTGTTCCCGTATTTGTCTCTGTAAGTGGTTCTGGATGGCAATTCCCAGGGATTCTGGATCCAGGGAAGCACCATAAACCTCCCACGTCATGCCTTGCTCGTCCCAAACAACATCCCTGACGTGTTTGGACTGCTTCACCTGTACTTTCGCCTCCATGGCTGGGGTGGAGTGCTTTTTGTTCTCCCCCAGGTCTGGCACAGCCTGAGCAGAAGCAGGAATCGCTGCAGTGTGGAGCTCATGTCTGGGCTCCCTGGCTGGGAGGCCCTGCTGCTGCGGAGCTGCCGAGGCTGCCACGGGAGGGGCAAGACCTGCAGCGCTCACACTCAGCTCAGGTGTCAGTCCTGCCTGCAGGTGCTGGCCACCAGGCAGCTGAGACTGGCCCCTGTCCCCGTGGCCTCTGCTCTCCTCCTCAGCTGCATCCTCCGAGCACGCCTTTGTAGGGACAGCAGCAGGCTGGCTGCTAGCGCTCACTCCTCCTTTAGGATCAAGCAGGGCCAAGTTGTCTTCCTTTGGTTTTACCACAGATTGATCAGGACTGACCTCCCCTTGACTCACACCCGTGCTTTGCACAGGCTTTTGCTCAGAGCTGCCCAGGACCTCCTTCTGCTTGACTTCACTGTCCATGCCACAGAGTGAAGATGACTGGCTGCTTCCCGCTCGCGGGACGAGATCTGGCACGTTGCTCTCGGCTCCTGGGACAGCATCAGTGGAAGTGGTGCTTGGCTCACCAGCTCCAGCCCCAGACTGCGATGGAATTTGATTACTGGAGTCAACATCGACCTGCTCAACTGGGATGTGCTTTGGCAGGACTGGAGCATCCTTTGGCAGCTGAGCAGCATCCTTGGCATCACGGGCTGCACTGGTCATTTCAGCATTACCCACGGAAGTTCCTTGGGAGGTAACAGCTGCAGGGGAGCAGGGGAGAACAGCTTTCACATTATCTGCTGATACTGGAGATGCCACATCAGATGGGACCCCAGGTGGTTTGACAGGCTGGGTTTGGGCTGAAGCAGTCACAGCCACAACAGTCGATTTTGATGTGATACCAGGAGAACATGGGAACTTTTGTTGTGAAGATAAACTGTCAGTAAGTGCAGCCTGGCTCAGCCCCATACCTCCTTGGTAAATTATGTGCAGTTCTTCCTTCTCCTCTGGAGGAGGATTCCCTTTCAAGAAGGCAGCAAAGATGCTGGGACTGGTGGAAGCTGATTTGCTCTCCACAGTAGCCACGGCCTGAACCTCAGCATCCCGCCATGTCCTGCTTACAGCTTCCTGAGTAAGAGGGCTGCTCTCTGGCTGAGCCGTCATTGTACCTGTTTCTCTGAATTTGGAGAGCTGGGTGGGGTTTGGACTCCCAGGTGTGGGCTCCAGGCTGTGTACAGGACGTGGACTCCCATGGCCAGACTGGGCTGGTGCCTCGCTGCTCTGCACCGCTTCAGTTTTATCTGGGGGATGCAACTGTGCCATGTCTGCAGTCCCACTTTCTGCCTCCAGACTGCTCTGTGGGTCTCTCCCCACGTCAGCTTCGGTTTGCCTTGCTGGCAAGGCTGGCTGACACACAGTGGAACCATTTTTTTCGGCCGCCCTGTCTTTTTCCCCTCTTTGCAGAAGGTTTGCCTGAGAAGTATGACAGAATTGATTAACCCCAACAGCATCACCCGGGGGAGAATAATTTAACACTTCAAGCGCTGGCTGATCATCAGTCCCCTGAGGTTTCAAGGCAGAGTCCTCTATCTGTGTCAGGGAGCTCGTTTTGGCTTGGCTGCCTTGCACGAACTGCCGGGAGCTCTGTGGGGCTGGCATCATCTCTGGCCCTCGCCCCACCAAGAGGGCTCCTGCTGCAGCAAGGGCTGGCGCTGCCTGGATGCCCGCTGGCTGGGCACAACCAGCTGGCTTTACATCTGCAGGATGCCCCTCTGCAGCTGTGCTGGCCAGCCCTGGAGAAGAGGACTCCTGCTGGCTGTCATCGTTGGTGTGGCCCTGCTCGCACCTCTGTGTGCTGGCAGCCCCTGCGCAGCTCAGGTCGAACAAGCAAACCCCAGCTGAGCTGGAGGGTGCACATGGGAAGCCATTGCTGGCCCTCTCGCCACTGAGGGCTTGAGGCTGGTGCTTGGCAGGCTGCAGGTCTCCCAGGTGCTCCTCCTCTGCAGAAGCTGAGACCAGGGACAGCTTGGCAGATCTCAGAGGATCTGGTACAGTCCCCATGGACTGTCTTCGAGATGTGGTTTGTCCTCAGCTTCTCCTCGGGGTTTTCTCACTGGGCAGGCTGTCAGCAACAGGTTTGCTGTGAAGCTAATCTGTTAATGAAACAAAACACAGTGTTAGCAGCAGTCAGATTTAAGAAAAAGTACCCAGAACTAATTGAGTTTACAGCGTGAAGAGAAATACTTGCAGGCAAGGGGAAAAGCGAAGCACCCAATTCTGCCTGAAAAAAGACACAGATTTCAAGGATCTCCCAATTCTCAGGTCTGGATAGAGAAAACAATACTAAGTGACAAAGCAATAACAGCTCCTCTGTTGTTGATACATTAATGAAAACATTGACGTGCCAAGAGGGAGGGGAAAAAAAAAGAAACATGAAATGAAAGAAGAGGTACAGACTTTGCGTGGAAGTTTGAGTCACAAAATAAAATCACTGTGATAATATTCTCTAGCAAGCCATCTGTGGAAGGAAATGCCTATGTGAAGAACAGATCCCTAGGTCTGAGTGGATCCCACATCTTCAGTGAGCAGCAGTTCTCCCTTCTTCTCAAGGACAGCCCTTCTAACTCCACTACCAAGGACAGGTCAATTTAGACTAACATGGATGAACCCAAACCTCACCAGTAAACGGAACATGGAGAGATCACAACCTGCAGTGCAATGCAGATAGAAACCAAGAGAAGGCACTGCACACAGGGCTGTGCACATACTTACTGCTGTCACATTTAGATCCTTTGAAATAATTACAAGGAAGCCAGCTTGATTAATCAATGGGGGTACAGATGACCTAGAAATCAACTTACAAGTAGGTGGTATGAAATTGAAAGGGGAATATTGCAGCCCTGCAGAACAGGAGGGGCTCATGCCATACCCAGAGAAACGTGGGGGAGGATTTTAAGCAGGTAGAACAGAGTTATCCATGTTGGAATCATGCCAGGACTGCAGAGAAACCATCACTTCAAACAGGAGGTGATCTCCAAATATGTTTGTTGGCTTTCCAAAGGGCTTAGCCCAATCTAGATGCTGCTAGATATCAAGGACAGGATCCATGTTGGCAGAGTGGTGGTGGCCAGTGATAAAATCCCACTCCCTCTTCTTTTAACCTGCAGGCTATCTGTGCTTGTTTAAAAAGCTTTCAGTGGCTTATGCTGCCAGCAAAATACAGGTATGAGGCCTGGGAGACACCCAAGTTTAGTCCACCTGATGATGAGAACATTGCTGTACCTGTTTGTGTGCCCCTGTGTCTGCAGGAGGATCTCCTCTGCTACATTACGAGGGAGATGCTGCTGGAAGCAGTGGAGCAATCACTCAGCTGCTCCAGACCCTCCCTCCACACTAGCAAAATCAACAAAAGCTCTCTCCAGAAAAAGCTCTACACTCCTTCTCTCAGCCTGGATGGCAGTGATATAACTTCCTTAGTTTCTGTAAAATCAGTCGTAAGTTTCAGCACCTTAGGATACTTAAAAAGGGCAACAGGAGAAAAATACTCAAGGAAGGAAAATTTTAAAAATACAGCCAGTCTATTTTTTCTAAGAAAAGGAAAGTGCTGCAACCTATTACTTATTCATTAAGCCTTCTGTCTTCCAGATATTAAAAATTTATTATTTTTATACTGCCTCTTTGGGCTCTGTCCAACCATGGAGGTATAGTCTGCTGGGCTGAGCCAGCCCTGAGAAAACTGTAATCCTGCCCCTGAAGGGAACCCTCAGCTGCACTCTGTGACAGCAGCCCAGCATCACCCCACAATGGCTTTCCAGGAGGGCTGAGGATTGCCAAGCTTTTTGAGAAGTATTGAGAGTATGTAAACCAGGCTGCAAATCAATGGAAGTTTGTGGCTGCCTACAACACTTCTTGCCTTCGTTTTATTCTCACTTTAAGGACAGCCAATATAGTCCTGAAGGAAGGACAGATGTTCCATGTTCACCCTTACTGTGCTATAAACATCTGATGGCTGTGAGGAGAGCAGCAGATGGCTTTGGGTATCCACTGGACTAAATTCTGCTGCTCTCTTCTTTCCTTTTCCAAATATCGATGCAAACCAAACCAGTATATACAACTGGGCAGGTCAGATTTCTTTCCCCCCTATTTTTTAGGTCCAGAGTTTATTTAAGAAAAATTAAGCAAACAATGGAATAAAACCAATCCCCATTTTTAGGACGAGATGTACTACTCAGCAAACAGTGTCAGAAGAAATAAAGATTTCAGAGAAACTCTGCTTGGTTCTTCACTACACAAAACCTGGGCAAGGCAATCTGTATACTGGAGAGTCAAGTATCTCTTGACTCATACTCACTCAACAGGGCAGTGATTCCTAATTTTTCAATTAAATGAATTAGTTCTGGTCTGAACCCCTGCATGAATTCTCCCCATCTGTTTAGTGGCTCTTCACCAGAACCACCTGAAACACACAGTTAAATGCCTGCCTCATATGGTGATTAAAAGAGATTTTGCTATCAGCCCTCGACATACAAGGGCTGCTACAAAATCAACAGAGGACATTCTGCTCCAGAAAACCCACCTGGACCTATTCTCTGATGTGGGACAACTGAGCACAGTCCAGACATTTTGCTTGACCCTTGGATATGGATTGGAGGGTGGATCATTCTTCTGCCTGGAATGACTCTGCAAATGAGTCTGTTTATGAGAATAAGGTTTGTATAAAGATTTGTTGTCAAAGTCATGGGAACTATTTTCTAGACTGTCACTAAGCCATCCTAATGACAGGAGCCAAAGGCACTGAAGTAGTCTAAATAAACATGGTAATTTAAGAAAAAGCTCTAACTTAAGAATTAATAAAAATCAGAAAAAAAGCTAAGTCTTATGAAAGAGAGAAGCCCTACAGATGACAGAATTGGAAAGGCATTTTTACTATTGGAATCTCATTTATGATTATTGTCTCATTTTTATTATTTGAGTCCTGTTACATAGGAATGAAGAACAATGCTGAGACCTGTGGGCAACACTACTCAACTGCCAAGACTATGAAGATTCAAACAAATAAACAACACTGCCTGCAAGCAAATACTTAGGAAAAACAGAAATACACAACTCAGTAGAAGGCCAAAAAACATGTCAAAACAAATCAAGATTGCTGATGAATTTTTCAAGTCTTGCATGCCAGACCTGGAGCAATCATCCAAAGTTTTCTTTTAACGGGAGGTGAAATTAGTATCTCTACAAAGATCAAAATCAATTTTTAGTAATAAGAACAGATTTGCTACACCAACAGAGTTCTCCTTACCCTTATTCTTGCAGATCAAATTAGCCTGCATGACTACATCAATCTCATCTCAACAAAGAATTATTCTAGACCTTGAGCAACAAGAGGTTTCTACCTTTGGCAAAGTCTATGTTGGCTTAAATGGTCTGGAAGTGTCCCTGCATGGCCAGCAGATCTTCATGGACTCTTGTAATTGAATAGGTCTTTTTTGTGTGCTGTTAAAAAAACCCAAAAACCCTCAAATCCCAGGAAGTTTCCAGGCAGCTCAGTGCTGACAATGTAAAGAAACTCCTGTTTATTTCAGCAACACCCAACCCCCAATAAAACAACACTCCAATTTTTACTCTTGCTGCTTATGAGAATGTCAACAAAACTAGAAAGTCTGTGTGTTTCATAATGCAAACCAATAAATTTCCAGGAAATTCCTACATAAGAATCTGCCTTCTATTCTCTCTGGAAGAAATCTGAAAACCTGCAAAAGCACAAATAAGACTGCCAGCATCTCCACCTACCCTCAACTGTAAATACAACTAAAAAGCAGCTCCCAAATGAATCAAACACCACTTTCCCAATTCTGGATTCTCATCAGCTTTCCATTCCTTGAGTGCCCTACTCTTTGAGCCCTCTCTTCAACCTTGTCTCTGCAAATGGAAGAGCTGAACACTTGTTCTTAATAGTTCTAATCTTACAAGATCTCTCGGATCATCACAAAAGTCATTATACAGCCACATCGGTTAAGAACAGAGATAAACATCTGCTGAAGTGGGAATTCAGTCTCTGTTCTCTTTTCCTGGTCTGAGGGAAAAGACAATGGCTCACCTGAACTTGTATTAGACCACTAAACATATAGAAAATAAACCACATTTCTTTAGCTTTTAAGCATATAAATACATTGCATACTTCTAATTCTGCATCTAGTGCGGTTTTTTCCCCTCTTTTCAAAATGTCAGTGAGTGTTTGTTATTTTGTTTTTTTGTGAAAAATTTACTTTATGGGTTTTCTCCTAATTATCTGTGGGATCAAAAAGACTGGCACTACAAATGAAAGACAGCACAAAACAAGGACACATTCATCAAAATACATAAGAGTTTGCCTGAAGAGGTAAGATACAAGAGGCACAGCTTCCATCTTTCAGTGTGTTTTGGGATGCTGACAGGAGACAAATCATTCACTCAGATGACAGGGAGGGGAGAGGTGGTGGGGATGCCCACAGATACCTTGGCCACTTGTGATTGCCACCAGAGGCAGGCTGACATTTCAAGCAGAGGGTGCCCTAAGTGCCAGTTCCCCTTCTACACCTCAGGAATGCACATGTCAGACCTGCAGACAAAGCAGGAACCTGTGCCACAGCCAGGCAGGGAGCTGGACAGCAGAAGCAACACGTGCAGCCCCCCCTGTGCAGACATTAAGACAAGTGGGTGACTCTATGTGCTGGTTTGCCTGCACAGGGGACTGGCCTGTGCTGACTGAGTTAGCAGAACTTCTGTAACACTTCAGCAGATACTGCAGAACACCTATCTATTCCCTCACTATCCACTGAACTGATATGACTTTACTCAGCCCAGATGGACAAGAGCCTATTGCAGCTCAAGACTCCCCGCAATCTTGAACTGTTTATTTTTATCTTTTGCTATATTAAAAATTACATTTCCCACCTGCAAGTTTTTTAACTCTAGGCATGTGGGGGGTTGCTTGAAAAGCTTTTCAGTTTTCCTTGTTATTCTTGGGGGTAGGGAAGTTTAGAAAAACACAACCAGCACTATCTATCAGGTCTGCTCAGAAAGGTGTCATGATGCAATGAAAAATGGAAACGGCAGAGGTAAAAATGGGAAATAAGTCCAAACAAACACAGGTGCTAAGTGCTTGTCTTTGCTTTGTAATGGTAGTAAACTAAGGAAAATGATG
This sequence comes from Notiomystis cincta, assembly GCA_013398075.1. Taxonomy (NCBI): domain Eukaryota; kingdom Metazoa; phylum Chordata; class Aves; order Passeriformes; family Notiomystidae; genus Notiomystis; species Notiomystis cincta. The sequence continues at coordinate 190,563 of VZRX01015398.1, read as the reverse complement.
TGAAGATCAGGGGCAAGATGCACTACCAATTTCAGCCAAAAAGAGATGGCTGCCCATCAGCCCAAATACTGAAGATTTATCCAGCAATATTTTGTACACGCTGAAGAAACGCATTCTTCTGGCTGTTGACTCCTCCCATCTTGCCTCTCTCTGACAGGTATAGAGGTTAACTCCACAGAGTGCAGAGCATGGGAACTCTGCTTTGGAGAGAAAAAGCTCAGCTTAACCTGCTGATGAGAAGATGTGTAAAGCCAGCCCTACAAATAGTACAGTGGCCTCTGGGACTAATACAAAGCTAAGCAAACTGCTTTGAACCTCCCTTCATTTCTCCCAGCTTCTGGCAAACCTTAAGTATGTCCTGCCAAGAGCCCTCAGCAGGACATTGCCCCAACACCTCAAAGCAGTCCAGGGACACATGGGTACCTCAGCAGTGGTTCAGGGACAGATGTATGAGAATATCTACAATCAGTTCTAATAGGCAGGCACAGAGAATAAAAACTCTGTGTGGTGATCAAGTGTGATTCAGCTCCACTGCCCTGCTGGCAGTTACCCTACAATTAGAAAGATGTCCATCTAAAAGGAAATACAGCTCTGCTCTGAGACAGGATGTTCCAGCCTGTGTCCCATCTGTTCCCTGTGGGCAGCACCCATCTCACCCTGGCCAGGAGACAAGTGGCAACCCCCACACCCAGCTCAGGCACCTGCTGATGAGGCCCTGGTGGGAGCCTGTGCACTGTTAGCAATGCCATGAGACAACTCAGCCCCAAAAGCTGGGCTGCCTCTGCTGAAATTGTCATTGTCCTCTGGCCATGGCCAAAGGCAACAGGCTGGCATGTGCTGCAAGAGCATCTTGTTTGTGTGGGAGTAAGAATCAAGTGGTTACGGATTTACAGGTGCAACGTGGTTTAGCAAAATCCTTCCACATTTCCAGACAGAAAAAGGGTTTGCCTTGCGCTCCAACACTTTAAAGCAAGAAAAAACAGAAGTGATAGAAAATACAGTATGGAGAAGGTTGCTAGAAGACAACATTTGGCAAGGAGATTGAAAATCCCAGATTAAATTAAGAATTGTGGTACCATCTGCTGCCATCGAAGTTTGGAGCCTTCAAAGTTCACTCCTTTTTCACAGATTAAAAGCCTTTTCCAGGAGAAGCCCATATCCTCATGTAATCACAGCGTCTACAATCTCTCCAAAGAGCCCCACACATGGTCAGAGGAGGGTGGTGTGGGAAGGAACCACAGGAGGGCTGGATGGCAGCCTGAACCTGCATCATCTCCACACTCCTGTCCCGTATCACCCTGCCCCTCTACTTCCCCACTCAGCTCTCCCTGCCAAGAGTGCTCCCTGTTGCGTTCAGGGCAGCAGCAGGGGCTGCAAAGACAGGCTCTGTCCCTGCACCCCTCCTCCAGGGCCACAGCACCCGATAAAAGGCTTTCTTTGGCGAGGCGCGTAAGCACGCGAAAGTCCCTGCGGAACAGCGGGCTCGCTGCAGAGCACCGCAAAGAGCCCGGCAGCTTCCTCCTCCAAGGTGAAAGGGAAGGATAAATGGCTCTATGAAAACAGCTAAATCAAACAACAACTGCACCGACTGGCAGCCAGCTGAAACAGTTGCATAAGCTACAGCGATATTCCTGCCTCATGTCCTGGGCCACCCTGGAGGGGAGGCAACATGTGGGTAAAACCCACAAGGATATACGTTTTTTTTGTTTGTTTTTTAATTGCATGTTTTTATGCTTACCTTCATTATTTATCAGCAGTTTTTTCTAATTCCAGTGTCTGTCCCCTGGAAGTAATTTGCAAGGAAATGCAGCCTGACTTCAAGGGTAAGCCACGTTTCAGGAGGAAGTCTGTGTGCACACTCCTGACACACACACGAGAGGAAACCAGCGACCTGCTGCCCACATCAGGCAGGTGACCCCACTCCACACAGCTCACTGCCACTGCTTATTTTTCTTCAGCTTGCTATTGCGTAAAAACAAGACTTGGTGTCTGAGGAATGTGAACAGGGGAGTCATATGGACCTCTCAAACACCACTTCTGTATTTGGTGTGGAAAGCGACAGAATTTCTAACTGACCAATGGGAATTTCACTCCTTACCTACCCTGCTATCTTTCTGATAAAAGTGTGGTGAAATCTAACCCCTCATTAATGCATTTTATGCAGCTGACTGCATTTGAATGTTGACATCTGACAAACAAAAGCCCTTCATGAGCTCTTTGTGAGAGCAGTTTAGCAGTAACCAACAATAAATACCTTTTTCCTACACAGCAATGCCAACGTGACTTCATTATAAAGCAGTGTGATCATCTTTAGGGATGAAAGCACAATGCTGGCTTGTTGCCCGTGCAATTCTTGCAATTCTTGCTTGTTGCCCAGACAACTTGCAACAACCAGGATGATGTGGTTTACATGGACATCCATCCATCGGAAGCTGAACTAAGACCAAAATCACCTTTGTGTGATCAGAAAAACATAACCACTGCTGAGTAGGTGTGTCTTGGAAAGGGTGGCTCTAGGGACAAAGGCTCCTATGTACTTCTAACATGCTTTCAGGTCCTCAAAAGGAAGTTTCCTGAATTTTATAATGACTTCCTTAAGAGCATTCCCCCCAGTGCACTGAGTACAAACATTCATCTTGTGGCTGAAGCATCCCCAGGAGCAGAGTTACCACCCTAGACAATTAGGCCTGATTTGCTGCTGAATAACCATATTATCAGTGCCTAGAGAAATGTATTGTAGCAGCACTTCTTATTTTAAAATCAACTTTGCAAGTAAGGAAATTCTGCCTTGGAAGAGCTGATGGCAGGATCAATGTCTTCTGCATAAGGTAAAACCCCAAAATGATAATGTTTAACTCTCACGCACCCTCTGAAAAAATTAAGTTCTCCTCATATATCATATTATTTTAATGAAGATGCTGGGCTCAGTATTAGAGAAGGGAATAGATCTTTACATAACAGGCACCTGGCAAGGGAGGTATCCATTGTCATTTTCAGGCGTTATCCTAACGGAAAAGAACTTCTCCAAATGGCATGTAATTAGAGAAGAAGGATGCAGAGCCTACCCAGTCATTACTGTAACAGAAATTTGCTGTACCGTGTGATTAACCTAAGAAAGGCATGATGATGATCTCACCATGTCTGCTCCTGCCTCCTGGCTATCACAAAACACAACTCATGTGAATAGAGAGGCTGGCAGCTGAAACAGCTATCACCGTGGTGGTTTTTGTTTTTTTTTAAAAACCCAACAGTTAAAAATATCTTGCCTTCTTCCTGCTGCCACCTCAGCAGTTGCTTCCTGTTTTTTCACGTTGTCATTTTGCTCTGCTGCTGGCTGTCATTGACAGTAAGAGCAGCAAAAAGAACAAAATAATCTCCTCAGTAAACTGCCTCCTGCTAAACACCTTCTCAAAAACCCACAAGAGGAAGCGCCATGTGCTGGGCCACTTTTTGTCTGATGTATTGAGGCTCTGCAGGAAATCAAATGGCTGCAGGTTGGAGGCCTTCGGTGTTCAGGGATAAAATCTGAGCAATTCTGTGGTATCTTTACAATGCCAGTAAATGCTCTTTTGAGGGCAATGACTCAAACCTGTGTGTCCAGCCAAGGACTCTAAGCTGCTCATCTCAGTCACTCAAGCTTATGTGAGACCATTTAGTGAGACCATTAGATGAAAAGCTGTCATCTCAGCCTCAGCCTCTTCTTTTTCTTCACCTGAGGCTATGCCTTGAGGCTATGCCTTATCTTGCTGAACATTGACCCTAGTGGAACAGTGGACGAAACCAGTGCCTTGTTCATTATTTAAGTAATGAAGAAGGACATGTGGGATGTGGGGAAACCAGCAATTGTCATGTACTGCAGATAATCAGTGAGATCACTGTTCTTATATCCAGAAATGATGGAACAGCCTCATGGTGTACAAAGTGCTGTAGGTGGCTTCCAATCACCTGAAGGATCTAATGAAGGTCAATGCCAGATGGGAAAATGGTAAAATATTAGAGCTATAAACCACACCAGCTTTTCTTTGGTCTCCAGCCAGAGGTGACAAGAGGTGTTGAAAGACACATCTGAGTAACCTCCCAGATGACAGTGACTGCCACTATGGCAGATCTGATTAGATGAAATTGAGAGAAACTTACTGTTCTGGCTCTTGGCTTGAGCAAAAGGTGGTACTGGTACTGATACCGACTCAGCATTGCTAAAAGTCAACTCCCAAACCTTGCATCACTAACTTTGGGTCCTGAAAGTCACTATGTAGCCAGAGAGTTCTCTGGGACATAGACAGGCTCTTAAGTCTTCTCCGTCCAGCACTTAGATGTGCTTGAACAAAGACACTCCAGGTGAAGCAGCCAACTCAGCCACCAAGTCATCCTCTCAACACCTCCATCTTCCTACAGCAAAGAAAAACACCAACAGCTGTGCTATCTGATGGCTTATTTTAGGAATAACTCATTATTTGCAGTCTATCCCACAGGTGTTTGATGGCAATAGCTTTTTAAAGGTGCACTTGCAGGGAGCCCAGGGGTGCAAAAATCTCTCACGTTAACAATTGCAGGAACCATCCTCACTTCTGTTAGAATTGCTTCCTAACAATGGCTTATTCAAAACATGTATTTTTATCCTGGCATTCAATGTGCTTCTATCCTTCTAGGCCCAAGAAGGGGGGCTAAGGTACCCAACTGTCCGCAGCATTTTATATTGTGATTCAAACGTGCTTTTCACAAGCTTAACAATAATGACATTCTCTGCTTCTGAATTTTTAAAAATCTCAGTGCTTTTAAAACAAATCCTTATTTAGTGTCTGACCTGGGAAGTCCCATCTGTGTTGGAACCAAACTAAGCCCCGGATCACTTGCTCAAGACAGACAATATTTAAGAGATAGCAATTTAAAATCTGGAGACTAGTTCAATAAAACAGGCTGGAAACAGAGTAAGTTGTAAGCCAAAGCTTTGCCCACTGCAGTATGGCACAAGCCATATCCATACCCTAGACTCTATCCATACCAGCTGCATGGCCCAGTCCACACCCTGGAACTTTGCAAGGCTTACATCAGGCTAATGTGACCTCCCCACTCCTGCCAAAGGCTGGCATCTTCCAAGTTAGAGTTCAAGGTTTACACTGAGCTGGGCACACCTCTTCTCCTCATTTCTTCTGCATTTAGGACAGGTGGATTCACATTTACATTTATCAGGTGACTGAAGCAACACATGCAGTGATGAAGGCACTGGTAAAGAACATTAACTTTGACTTGCATCACTGTCCCTCAGGATGATTGACAAATTGGTTAATGAGAAAAATTAGCATTAATTAAAATGAAGCTCAAAGGAGATATATCACATCTGAGTTCAGCTGAGTCTCAGGTTTACTGGAGCTGTCTGCCTCAACCACCTGGCCAAGCCCAAAGCAGACACAGACATCCCCATGGGCATCGTGACTGGCACTCACCTGGCAGCTATCCCTCCAGCTCTCACACTACAGACTGCAAGCAATTCATGCCCCCAGGCATTCAAAAAAAAAGGAAGGGAAGGGAAGGGAAGGGAAGGGAAGGGAAGGGAAG
>VZRX01015398.1:171327-184263 GCA_013398075.1 Notiomystis cincta | reverse complement strand
AAAGAAAGAAAGAAAAGAAAGAAAGAAAAGAAAGAAAAGAAAGTGGCACCCCCAGGCAATTACTAAGTTTATCACCTAATGCCCAGCACCTCCCACCATGCTGCACTGCTCTTTACTCCTCTTTGGAGCAGTTTTAGCTGCCCTTGCTCAAGCTGCCAGCATATTTAACCTGCAGATCTTAGAAGTGATCTAAGGTCAATCTGGAGCACAGCTGTGAGCAAGCAGGGCTGTGGGATAGCTTTGTCCTTGTTTCTAAGTCAGCTGGAGTGGAAACTGGCAGGGCGTGAAAAAGGATCCTTCTTGGCTTAGGGTTTAATTACTGGACTCGCACTGAACATCAGTGCCCCGTGCACAGAGGCACACTTGAAAGAGTGAGAAAACACATGGCAACCTTAGAGCCAGCATGAAAATCCAGACAAGATGGTTTATTTCCACATAGGACCTTCTTGAAGATAAGTACTAGATAGTTCAACCAGTCATCTGACAGCTGTGAATGCACAGCAGGCTTCCGACCACAATTTATTTTTATTGACATCCTGTTTATGGATACAATTTGAATTACCACAAACTATGCATACTTACATGATTGAAGACAGACATATACATACATATAAAATCTGTTCTATGCTGACAAAGATAGTCATCTAGCCTAAGCTGGGTGATTAAAGCTAGGCATTGAAATCAAAGAAGTCTGATGCTCAAAAGTGCTGCATAATCAGAAATACCAGTAAAGCCAGTAGGATTCAAAAGTTGCTCAATATTTTTTTTAAAAAACAATTTTTTTATTCCTGTTCTTACCCAAGAAATACCAGGAGGTTCAAACATACTCTGCTATTTTGCTGGATGCTACATGTGAGCATAGATATATTAATTCATTCATCACTTAAGCTGAAAAGATACAGAGCAAAGGTAGGAATCTCTACTTTTTCTGCCTCTTCAATACAACCTAACACAGATGAAGATCACAGAGAAAGCTATGCAACAACCAGTGTCTAATTTAACCAGCAATTTAACTACAGAACACCTTTCTTCTACATCTCATCATCTACTACTAAAAGCTGTGCAATCATGAGCCCAGCAATTCTGGCTGCAGCGATCCACCTCTGCAACATGACTGAAAAAATATTCAAATGAGTTCCTTCCCTTCCTAGATTCAAATCCTGAATCTACAAAGAGGGAAAGAGACCTCTGCTAAATGAAAGGCAGAAACCAAACCAAGTATACAGAATATGCTGCTGCTAGCATTTGCAAAGAAAGAACCAAACCCCAGAAAACCAACACCTTAAAGCTGAATAAGCAAAGGATGTTACAGACCCAGGAAAAGTACTTGCACATACTCCACCCAATAAAAATACTTGCAAGCCACTGCAGATTTGTAAGTGTTCCTACAAGGAGGTAAGCACTTTTGGGAAGGGCTCTGTTTTTGCTCTTGCTCCTCAGAAAGCTCAGGCATGGGATCAGATGGGGTATGAACGTATGACAAGAGAGAACAACCTGTGTAAACAGGGCAGCAGTCAATGAGACACTGAGCCAGCAACTCAATTATCTTTTCATCTTCTTATAGATAAGCTGCTTCTCTTACAGAGAGCAAGGTTGGCAATTTGTTCTGAAACACCTCTCCTATAAACCTGTAGCCTGTGTGCCAGAGCAAGTGAACTCAGAGCAGACCAAGGACAAATGGAGGGAGTATGTGGACAGCAGCAGTTTGTGTCAGAGGCTAAGTAAGTCCAGGCTACAGAGCTGGGAAACTAAGAGCAATTTATCAGGTATTCATTATCTAATCATATTATCAAACACTCTGGCCACACTCCAAGAAACCTGACTGTCACTAAGGTGGGAAGCCTTGCCCTCCATCCCTGCTCAGCTGCTGGTCAGCACAGTCCAGGTAATTACTGTAGCTTGATCCTCATTATCTCAGCTCTCTTCACTCTGGTTCCTCATCTATTTATTAACAATCCTGAGCCACAGTGTGGGCAGCCACAGGAAAACTGTTGGGTTTGTTCTACTCCAAGTCGAGAGGAGAAAAATATTTTTGCAAATGCAGACTGCCATGTGAGGTGGTTTGAGAGAGACAGATGTCTGGTTAGCACTGCAGATGGGCTGAAAAATCCCCCATCACCACTTCAAAACTCTCATCCTTTTCCTTTCCTAGAAGGAGAGAAAATGTGTTCTTTTCCCCTCATGTATAGGGGCTTTGCCTTTATGTTAAGGGGAAAACTGCAACAGCTGGAAATTCATTAGGCCCCTGGTGTTCTCTTTGGGCAGCAGCTAAAGGAAATGGCTCAGCTGTTGGATTTCAAGGTCAGCATGCCTCAGTCCTAAGTTTCTCCCACAAAACTAGAGTGTTAATGTTGACCTTGGGAATACCAGCCTTCTGCCATATGAATTCAGTGACTTCACTGATGAGGCTGACATACCTCTACAACTGCTGAGTGAATTCTCTCTGGGTAAGAAGGCAGGAGGAGATAAGAGGTGAAGGGGGGACCTGCTCTTTTCAGAAAAAAATGAGGATGTGCAGAGGGAAGTAAGTTGGTTGGTCCCTGTGATAAGAGAAATCTTTTGGCCCTCTGCCTCCTGGACCTAGGCTTGAATGCTCTTCCAGCACTGATTCCCCATCTGTCTCCTACTGTGTGCTCCTTGCCAGACCATTTCACAGCTTCATATTGCTCAAAGCCAGGAAACTGTTCATAAATGGATGTTTTAAAATTGTCTTGTGCACCATGGTGTAGCATCATTTTTGAAAGACAGCTTTAAGTATTTGTGATGTTGACAATGTTCCTATCTCTTGCTGCCTCATGTTGCATGTTCAAGTTGAACACTAAACATTGCTTTGTCTTTCCAGGCCTCTGATGAGCACTTTTTTCCATTTCCTGTTTTTTTCTTTTTTGTAAAGTATTAGGTCTCTCTCTTTTAATGGTTGACCAATGCCAAACTCTATTCAACAGGCTGCTCTCTGATCATACAGAAAGTATTTTTCTATGTATGAGGACATAAAAAGAAAAGAAAAAAACCAAAACAAAACCAAGACACCCACACCAAAAACCCTCAGACAAACAAAAGAACCCAAACAGACTTAACTAAAAAACCCCCTGTATATGCACAAGGGGGAAAGCCCATTTTCCCAAAGCCTACCCTCTTTTCAGTCACAAATAGAAAATCCTCTCTGAAGAAAGACAGAATTAGTCATTAAATGTACATAAGAAGAATTTAAGATCAAGACTCAGTGACTACAAGATATTTATCCCAGCTGAATTCTGGTCATGGAGGTCAGCTCAGAAGCCCATGAATTCCACATGCAACACCCAAATGTCGACCCCACATTAATTCAACAGGCTATGTCTATTTTCCTGTGCCTTTCTTCTCCAAAGTGCTCTCCAAATGTAAGCTAACAGCTTCACCCCAAAACACATTTAATTGTGTCTTTAACTCCACAGTGCAAAAGAGTCATCATATGGTCTGCTAGAAACCAGACCATTCTCTTCATTCATTCACTCATCTCTACCTCATCAGCCCTATATTCATTATGAATCAGCATCTAAGACAGGATGACTGAAAGGATGATGTGGTTTGGCTTCCTGTCAGAATGTCAACTATGGTGTTTGGAGCAATTTCATATTAATTTAATATTCCTGGTTAGATACTTCTTGTAAAAGGCCAGATTTATACCTCCTGTAAACTACAGCAGCTCCATTAATAGGTTTTGCATCAAAGGAATTACAGCCTTTAACTGCAAGGTCAAATTTCACCCATCTAATTAAGTCTCCTGTCCTGAGCAGCACGTTAGCTACTGACTCTGATAGGATTTTTACATTAACAGGTGTGGCTCCGATTGCCAACTAGTTAAACTTACATTCAACTAATTTTGATTGCCAAAATTGAGATTGTAAACCACATTGAAAAAGAAGAAGGGTTTCAGCAGACAAATATGAGATGAGCTGAGGCTGAGTAGGTGGGATTCATTAGTCACTGGAAGGCAGCTCTGCTCCTGGAGGAAACACCACCACATGAGGTGTCCTGGAGCATCCACACAGACGGAACTGATGAGTAACAGCAAATAACACTTCTTACAGAGCTCCCTTCTTGGCATCAGTATTAGAGGCATAATGTAATTGAAGCTTGCTTTCCTGGTACATACTTAACAAAACTATTATTAGCTTTGCTGTCCTTTTACTTAATTTTCTTCTCCTAAGGCTTTTTGAGGAGCGGCTCAGACACTGTGTGGGTTTTCTCCCTGTCATCTGCATGTTTGAGCTGGCTGCTGGTAGGAAGGTCTGCTCACATTCCTGCAGGCATGCCAATCTGGATACAGCAGACACATACAAATAGTCTGCATGCAGGACTCTAGTGAAAACCAAAAAAATTTAAGAAAAACTCAACCCAAACCCTAACCCCAAACAAACAACAAAAAAACCCACCCAAAACCCCAGGGTACTATCTCAGGAACACATTCAGTCCACTCATCTTCTCGTTAGGGAGCAAGTGTGAGGGTTCTTATTGTCCATCTCTTTGGCAAGCATCCTGCTACCTTCCTGTCCCCTCCAGCATGGAAAACTCTAATTCTAAAATAGGTCATTTTATTATGAAAATTTGTTTTCCAAGCAATATTCCCTTGAGGCCCTTCATATTAAGAGCATCTTTTGAACTGGATAAAAACTGTTCTCCTATTTCCCAATATCAACTCACATGTTTATGTGATAATGGCCAGGCATGGTCCAGCTGGAAGCAATTCTAAACAGACCATTTAATAGAAGAGTATTTCTGAGGGAAAGCTCCCAGGCTTTATGATAGGATATTATCTGCTTTTATTGCACTGTGGCCCCAAGACTTGAGGTTTGAATTATGCCTTTTAAGTTGATGTGTACCCTGAACCCAGAGAGGAAGTAAAAACCCCTTTTTTCACCAAAGCAAAGATCATCTCTGAGTTTCTATGCCTGATATATGCAGGAGGAAACTGCTTGTCCCTTCCCCTTCCTAGGCATCAAGCTAATTGAGACTCAAAACAATCAATAAAGGCTGGATTAATTTCTGAGTGCCAAAAGCACAAGCAGCTAAATTAATGAAGCTAATCCTTTTGTAATACCCATTTGTTAAAACTTCTCTGCAGCTCCTGATGAAGCTTGCTTGACTTCTCATGAAATGAATGAACCACTTTTATTCCTCAGTTGTAGTTTGCAGTGCATCCTCCTGCACTTTTAGCACCACTAGCACACGGCCAAAACTACAGCTGATGAATTGAGCTGATGAACCCCATCAGCTGAATGTTCTGAGGCATGAGATAACAGCACAGATTCTGCACAGTCCTGACCTGAAGTCATCACATGCAGGTATGGGTCTTCCAAGCTAATCAGCACTTGCCTGAGGTAGATAAAAGCACATTTGCAGTTACTAATGCTCTCACTTATGGTATGAACTGGTCTATTTGAAGAATGGGGCAGCAGACAAGGACCTGAAAGCCTGAAAGTGACTCTTTTAAACACCTTTCCCCCTTTCTGTGAAAATGCCTTTGGTGCTGCAGCTAAGAATTGTCAAGTGTTACCACAGCTGACTTTGTGGATGGGATACCTGTCCCTATGGACAGATGGAAACTGATGCTATGTTATGGAGTAGTGAAACAGCAGATCTTGAAAGGCTACTGCTTAGCTTGAGCAGAAATCTGGGTCCTCAAACTCATGCAAACCTTCATAGCCTCTTTACTGGCTTTTAACAAATACTCCCTAACTATTAACCTCAAGGGCAGGATTAACATTTTTCTTTTAATTAACATGGAGAGGTTGTGGTGTGCAACAGTATTATAAAGAGTTCTGAAATGCCAGCCTTTCAGAGTGGAATAATTCTGTCACCTTGTTTCCATACAGCTCTTCTCAAGACTATCATCTTTCTGACAAATAGTTTATCACTATTACTTCTACTCCTTACTACACCCCCCAGCATGCTTATTATATTCCATAATTTTCTTAATGAGTCATCTCAATCTTAATCTTTCAGTTGTGTGAGTTTTTTCATGAAACTGATGCTTTAATGAAAGTGACCCTTTAGTTTGTGAAATACTGAAGTGTGATTATCCACCAGGATTTTCTAGTCAAAGGGCTACTAGCCAAGTCCCCAGCAGCCAGGCTGCTTCTAGGAGAGCTCAGCTGGGAAGATTTAGATGACTTTTACACCTCTCCACTTGCTGAAGTTGGGACCTGATGATATCTAACTCATTCTTCAGTGCCCAAAGGCCATCCTAAAAGCTGCTCTGAATTGTAGTCCCAGCAGTCTATGAAAACAGGGACTTGCTAAAATGCAGCAGTGCCCTGTCCATGTCACCTTCTCTGCTGGAAAATTTCTTACCTGCTCTGTTATACCAACTTTACAGACTTAATCTTTTGTTTGACCCTGTTTTTGGCAAAACTCCCCAGAGTCCTGGGGCCCTCTGGAAGGGGAGGGACTGTTCCCTGAGCACTCAGCAGACACATTATATGTTCTGGATTAAGATCTCACTAGCAATACAACAAAGGTAAAGCACCAGCCCTTGGACTGCAAAACATTTTACAGTTTCTGTACTAAGACAAAATGACTGCCTACAAATAGAAGTAACTTCCAGTCAGCCTGGCTTTAGGTTAAGGGACCCTGCTCACCCCAAAGCTGGCAGACACCACATTTCCCTGACCAGAGAAACCACGTGGCAGCTCTACCTGCTACCAACAGGAACACTCATCTCTTCCCAAAACCATGTACAATCCCATTAGTAACCAGACTACCAGCCTCTTCCTTCTCTATTTCGCCCAGGAAAGGAAAAATCCATCCATCTGAAAATTATGCCTAACAGCATCATTTTTTTTCCACATGAATGTTAATAAAATGACTCCTGTTTATGCAAATTTAAGGTAAACATCACATCCTTTGTTATCCTGTGTTGGAAATTCCCACTGTTTCCATGATAACATCTTGACTGATTTTCTCAGCTTTCTAGTGATTATTTCATGCATGTAAAGAAGGGTCCTGGAGTCACTAGAAAATTCCTGAATTAATTCTTCACTGACTTCACTGTCACCATATGAGATAAGCCATTGCTTTTTATAGTATCCTTTTAAGATTAGTCATAATGTAGTATAGTATTCGTGCCCTCTGTTTGAATCTGTTGGGTTTTTGCATGAAGAATATAAAAATAATTGCACATCTTCTTGTTTAATTTTGCCTTTTTTCTTGTTTGACTTCCCTTTTGAAAACTGAAGCTTGTTTGTTTGCACATTAGCATCACTGGGAAAGAGATTTTCACCATTAGAATGCAGTCTGGAATTCCAACTAGAGCAGCCAATATTTGTTCAACTTTCTCCAAAAGAAGTAGGAAGGCACATGTGCATATAGAAAGCCATGCTGTTCTTCAGGATAAAAATGCCAACTGGTGATAATTGCATGATGATTTTGAAGAGCTGACAATATTAATTACCATCACTGAGCTACAGGAGAGTCTCAAGATAGAGGTGTCACTGTGAGGATTCAAGCAAACATTGATTACTTCTCAATATTTTTAGAAACACCTTGTCCATTTAGCAGGAAAAAAACCAACAAAACAAAACAGAAAAAGGGAAAATAAGTTAGATCTGTCTTTACAAAGCTGAATGTTTGGCCACTACATTCTGCTTATGTTTGTTATATTTTTCTTCAGAAAATAAGAATATTCCTGGTTGCTGGCTCTCTAGGCAAACTTTCCTACACTAGCTACTATGCTTTAGTTCATAGTTGTACCTAACTGAAGCACTAAAATAACTTTGTTAGCTCTTGCCAGGATCATCCAGATTGCCAATACTTCAGGAAACACTGCTCTTCCTCCCACTTGTGTGTGTGCATTAATGTGCAGGCACACAAAGAGAGGGTGTGTGTTATTACTATGTAACCACGACCAATCCACAGGCTATGTGAATGATTTCAAAGCTGGCAAGGCTGCTGCTTCCTGGATCAGGAGGTCACCAGACCACAGTGAAGATGCCTGTCCAGCAAAGTGCTTCGTATCTGTTTTATCAGAGTTGAATTTGACTGAGGGTTGCCTCAGAGGGAGATGATAAATATCTCAGAACACATACTTCTTATGCTGCTCTTCTACAAAACTTCTCCTCCACGCCCTCAGCACAATATTTCTTCTCTGCAGTTAGACAACAGTGATACAAGTCAGACTGGTGAATGAATTGTTACCACTTGCCAAGTGATACAGCTCAGAGCTGGTCTCCATCCACCGTGTTGGACACAGACACCACCAGCGTGTATCTGACAGCAGATACCAGTGTTTAACCAGCACTGGGGAGTCTCTGTCCCCCTTGATTCAGTCCTTGTTCTTCCAGAAGAACTACTGTCAGAGGGAGGAAAACAGGCAGGGAGACGAGCAGACTCAACTGTTACTACCACCTTTTACCAAGGCATTATAAGTACAATAAAACAAACAGTAGAGGTAATAAGCGTTGCTAGCACTTACTTACAGATACAGACACATTTTCCTGTGTAATTTAACAGATACTGTATCTTCCTGGGTGCATGGCTGATGCTGGCTGTGGTGATAGCTTCCATACCTGCCACCAGGCGTTGCTACACAGGATCAGGGATTTAGAGACATGGGGAGATGGGGGAAGAACTGAAGCTGTTCCTTGTGGATACACCTGTAGCACTCTCTTACCACAATGCGCGCTAAGACTTGTCATTGCTGGCATTCTTCCCTCCACTTAATTATCCTCATCAAGTGCACGTGTCCACTGCTGAGAGAGGACAAGCAGGTCCAAAATGGTATTGTGCTGGTTCCCAGCCACTCCTGCTTTGGTGCCCCCCCTTTTCCTTCACCCTTCTCCCCCACAGCCTGCATGGAGTTGCAAGTGTTGGCACTGCAGTTTCTTCCCTGTTTACTCGGCAGCACGCTGACACCTCAGCCCTCGAGGATCTGCTGCCAATTTACAAATGTGAGCTCTTAGCCACAGACTCCCAAGAGACAAATAACTCGATGTTAATAAGTAACTGATCATGTATGATTAAATTTTTAATCGGTACCAGTCTTTGTTTCTATAGGACTGTTACCGAGTGCAAAGTCCATATATATGATAAAACAGATATATGTAGACCCTTTCTATTTTTACTACTTGCAAAAGTAAACTGTATTTAGGTACATTTTCAAAAAGTTTTCCTATTGGACAGTAATTTAATTTCATTCAGAACATGCCCAGAACTTGTTTTCCCCCAGTAAAATGATCTGGTTTTTTTTTGTTCTGACTCTCAAGAAGGTGATGTTTATCTCAATGAACCAATGTGTAAGGCCAAATATAGGTTTGGTTTAGACATGCTGTCACATACAATTGAGGCTTACAATTAGGGCACCCAATTTATATCCAAGGTTAATACAGAAACAACTCTAGGTGACTTTTGTTGCATTTCTAATCTGCCATAGTAATATGAAAATACTGCCAGTAACAACACAACTAATTTTGAAGAATTTGGCACTAACAGAACCAGTTCCCTGCTCCCCCATACCTGCAGCAGGTATGAAAGCTACAAAGTCATTACATACCATTAGGTAACAGCAGGTCTTAATCCAGGATTGCTCTTAAATCCACAAAGGCAGCAGATTCAGCCTGTATCCTAACTCTGCCTTTAGTGTGGGAGTTACAAAGTAGGAAGTGATGTGCTGCTAGGAGCATAATTCTAAGTTATGAAATTTTATTCTTCTGTAGCTGTGAGACTACGAGCAGATTGCTGGTACTCCTACAGCAGCGAGGATTTCACAAACTGGAGGCAGGATGTTGTTCCCCTTGGCTTTGGCGAAGTCTGACAGAGGGAGTTTATGTTCTTAAAAATAACGGTGTCAGTAACAGTTGCAGGACCCAAATCTGACAAATTTTACCACTGCCAAAGTATTTTGCTAATGAAATCTGTCTAATCTAACACTTGCTGGACAGTCTTCAGCAAGTCTGAGACTCAAAAATACTATCTCCTGTCTGTGCTGGCCCTGGAGAATTAATTAACAGCCACTATTCTTAATGCTGGGCTGTCTCTGGATGGGCTTCATAATTCAGAAATGTGTAACTCCTGGGACCAGCCATCCTAAGGAAACACACACATTCTTCTGATTGCAGAAGGAGTTGAAGAAACCATGAAGCAACCATGGGAAGGGAAAGCATACATTAAAAAACTCAGAGATATTAGCCCAATCTGGGGGACAGAAGCTGAGTTTGAATGGGTGAAGAGAAAGACACCTCTCAGGTAGTAATGTTTCAAAATTTCATACTGGGGGATATGCAATTGGACAAGCAATTGAGAAACAATTCCTCAGATACTGGCACCAGCCTGCAGAAAATTCAGCAGAATTCTAGAGCTCACTATTACTCTTAAGTCAGATGTGGTATCCGAGCTCTGAGATTATTTTCAGACCTTTTAAGGGTCTATCACTCTTTAAATTTAGTGCATCACTGTTTATACTTCATGAAATCTTATGAATAGAATTTTCTGGGACTTGCAATAAAAAAACCTTCATGAAATTTCAAGAACACTCTTTGTCCTGACATTTAAGTCATTACACAATCAGATTGTACTTTTCTTAATTTTTAACACTTTGAAGACAAATAGGTCATTCTAAAGGCTGAAACCTGCTATCTTCATTTGTGCAAGCAAACTTTACTGACAGCCAGCATTGCATCACTTATTCCATGGGATGGTTTACATGGAAAGGCCTTTAAATTTTCAGACCTCTTGCATCACCCTCCCTCACTGTGCATTAAGCTCGTAGACAGAGCAAGTCAAGGTGGTTACAAACACACAAACCCCAAACAAAAAAAAAACCCAACCCACACAAAAAAAAGTTAATTTCAAAGAACTTTATGTTGTACCATCTCCTACAGAAGGCGCCTTCAGACTACTCAACCTTATCCTTTTGTTGAGATTCAAGATGCTATGTGCTGCTGGAAAAATTGACAATATCCTGTCAAAAGCACCTACCTCTGGCCCATACTCTCAGATATTATGCTTTTTAGAGAGCTATAAGTCCAGGCTTAAGCACACTTCAGAGCAGGTAAAACTCACAAC
The DNA here is from genome assembly GCA_013398075.1 of Notiomystis cincta. NCBI lineage: Eukaryota > Metazoa > Chordata > Aves > Passeriformes > Notiomystidae > Notiomystis > Notiomystis cincta. Next base: position 173,223 of record VZRX01015398.1, on the reverse strand, counting down.
ATTCAAGTTAAAGACTCACAAAATAATGACACTGTATATGCCAGCCTAGACATCATAGCCAGCACTGGGATTTACAGCTCTTTAAGACAGGAAAGCAATTCTCTTTCTCTCTCACCAGCACTTGGGAGGCACAGCTGCACAAAAGCAGTTACAAAAGCAATTCACTGTAATGGGCACTTTCAGTTTGCATATTACTCAGTATAACTTCTTGGTACTCCAGGTGTCCTTAAGCTTATTTGAAGTTGGCTGGGGGAGAAGACAGACCTTTTAGGAAGGAGATCCTGGGAAAAGAAACCCTTCTGACTTCTAGAGGACACCAGAGGTCTACTGTGATGCCTGAGCTGCAGACTCCACGGAAGTGAAGTGATCTGAGGAGGAAAACAAACTCTAATATAGGCAGATCCAAAGTTATACATGTAGAAATATTTAATTCAAATGTTCCTCACAGGACAAGCAACGAGCTTCTGAGAAAACCCTGGCTTGCAAAGAAATGCAGGGATCACTGCCTGTAACTAATGGAACAGAAGTTCCCACCACGTAGTCGTGGGAAAGAAAAGTTTGTACCGCTGGGTGAATAGACAGGGGAATACTGAGCACGAGGTTTTTATCTCCACACGTGACACTAACAAGGGCCTTCCTGGAATCCGGAGTGCAGCACCGGTGGCCAGCGAGGATGGTGGTGGAGCCTCAGAGAGGAGCAGCCCAGACATTTCTCCTGGGGAGCATCAGCATTCCAGGAGAGACCAAGAGAGTCCGGTCTATTTATCTCATCAGAGACAGCGTTAAGTGGCTATTTAATTACTGCCCTTAAATACTTGTGCAGAGAGAGATGATCTGAAACTAGATAGCTATTTAATCTGACAGACAAAACATTACAAGATCCAGTAGCTGGGAGATGAAGTCAGAAAAGTTCAAAGTAGAAAAGAGATACAAACATTTAACAAAGCGATTAAAAATTGGAGCCAATTATCCAGGAATGTAGTCAATTCCCATCAGTTGGAAGTCATTAAATCAAGACTGTTTGAAGAGGCTGGTGGGCCAGACCTTGGAATCACTGGGGAATAGTCTCTGCTTTACATTATGGAAGAGGTTAAACTACGGGATCATAATAATGCCTTATGACTCTAATGAATCCACCACCAGCGTTGTTATCTTCCTTGCCAAAAAAAGGATGAAGGAATAAAGCATTAACGAAGCCAAGGCCTGTATGGGGCACAGAACACAAGCTGAATGTGGACAACACAAGCCACAGACCAGGAGCTGACATCATCAGTGGTTTTGTCACCAACCACAGCAAGTGAAGGAAAAGGCCGTGAGGGATTCGTGCCCAGCCCCAGCGCCCCGAACCAGGCAAGGGACATCACCTGGCCAACCCTCACGGTGTGATGCTCCTTGGCCGGGACCGACCGCAGCTCACAACCCGAGCGGACCCTCCCGCCGTCAGCCCAGAGCCGCCACACCACGGTCTGGGGAGCCCCGGGCTCCGCAGAAAACCACCCGGGGGTGACCCAGCTCATCCTCGCCGCTGTGTCCGCCCGGCTTCGGCCCGGGGGACGCCCCTTGGACCCGCTCCGGGCGGCTTCCCCCGAGGCATCTTCCGCGCTGCGACATCGCGGCCGCGGGCACGTTGCCGTGGCGACCGCGCCGCGCATCCCCCCGGCCCGTCCCGGCGGTGGGGGGCATCTCATCATTATTCCCTCCATCTTTTTTATTTCTTTGCTTAAGTTTTCCGCGCTCCCGGACCACGCGGGAGCCAAAGTCGCCTACAAGCGCCGGTATAAATGAGCAGAGAATGAGAGGCGCCCTCGGGGCCGGCCCAGCCCGGCCACCCGCACCCTCGGTGCCCGCTCGGCGGGGCGGCCGCAGCCCCTCCCGCCGCGGAGCGGGGCACGGCTC
>VZRX01015398.1:103987-171203 GCA_013398075.1 Notiomystis cincta | reverse complement strand
CGGGCCCCGCCGGCGGGGAGAGAGCGCGGCAGCCCCGGCGCGCTCGGCCCCCGCAGCCCGCCCCGAGCCGAGCCCTCCCAAAGGCGCGGGGCGCGACACGTACCTGCTGCCAGGGAGACATTTCCCGCTGACGCCAGCCACACCCCAGGCCTCTCCCGGCTTTTATAGCGCCGGAGCTGGCGGCTCCTGTCCTCCATCAGGCGCACGGGGCTGAGCAGGGGCCCCTCGGCAGCCCCCGGGAGAGCTCAGCAGCCGTGCCAGAGCTCCGGGCTCGCTCCGTGTTGCCACCTCTGCCAGCCGGCTCCTCTGGAGCTCCTAACCCAAAACTAGGCGCTGAGCTGCTTCGCGGCAGAATAGCTAGAATCTCACACCCCAAATCGCCCGTTCCATCCACCTGTGCCAGCCATGCGTGTGTCTGCGGAGGAGGCGTTCAGCCAGCGAGGCACCTCCTGAGCCCTCTGCTTGCAGGGTGGTACAGGTTTGCGCGGGGAATTGCAGTGGATGCAAATGCGGTTCAGCTCTTGTCGCGCTTTCAATTTGGATTGTTGGTTTTGATAGGCAAATTTGGCTTCCTGTGTGAAGCACTGCCCTGTTGGCCTGGATAAAGAGAAAAAAAAAAAAAAGTAGATTCAAGCAAAAAGCAGCAAAAGAGGTTTTGGTTTGGAACTCTTAATTATCCGGAAATCTTTGATCTAATTTCAGTTTATTCCCACCACAGTGGAATTTTATCTCTCTCTGCTGCAATCACAGGAAATGGTTCTGCAGTGCCCCGAGACTCAAGTCAAGTACAGGTTTTCAGCCGGGAAGATTTTAACTCTTCTGCAATCCTTTAGGGATGAGTAGCAGCAGGATTTCAAAAAAAAAGAGCTCTAGGACAATCTGTGAAGAGAAGTCTTGCAATATGAAAAAACTCGAGGGGAAAAAAGAACAGGTGACTAGGGTATCTAAAAACTAACTTTTATCCCTCAACATTGCAGGCATCAATGAATCATATTCCCCTGATCCTTATGAATGGATACATATTTTATTTACTGCTTTACCTAACACCCTTGATCCTAAAGCTCTTTGACTCAAGAGTTAAGTGATCATGAAAAACACCTTATATTTCCTACCATAGCAAATGTAATTTCTTCCCCAACAGCCCATATTTGTGTAGTAGCCATTCCTGAATGAAGCTTTCTGACAATTATTAACCATGGAAAATTTAAGAAATGTTTTCAGTGTTCACCTACAATAACCACTTTGTCACATATGCCAAAGGCAAACCACCAGTACTCTTAAGAGCCTGAACATCCCAAGCATCCATCACTGGAAGGAGAGGAGATTGGAGAGAGCATCAGAATCTATCAGGAAAAGATTTACAGCACTAGCACATCCAAGGCTTCCCAGAAGCTCTTCTTTACTTTGTTCTCTCCACAATCTTGCTATGTTTTTTGGTGCTCTGGAGGACTGAACAAAGCCTGGTCCTCCTCCCTGCCCATGCCTGAATCAGGAGTACAAGGTCAGCTTGGCAAACTTAGTCAATGTTCAACTCCTCTTCATTATTCTTCTTAATGACCTATTTTTAAAGAAACATCGCCAAACTTCCTAGAATTAATCCTCCTGCCATTAACATTACTACAGTGGAACTTCCCTTTTTTTGATAAAGAAGGAAACAGGCTGGATGATGCAATTTCCTTTTGTCAGCAATTACACTTTTATGAAGAGATAGCTGTCAGCACTTACAGACCTTGCAGCTGGCAAGGACTTTGTGGGACCTCACAGGCTACTCAGGGACAATTACAATTACTGTTGTTTTCATAAACTTTCCTAAACATGAGACTCCTTATCTGGGTTCTCAAGAGAGACCTTTCTGTTGACAATCCAGCCTTGAAAGTCACAGCAGTGAGAGTTATATACATTCAGCTGGAAAGACTAGGAAGCTTTTCTATGGGCTATTGTGTCCTTCCTATTTTAGGGTCGTGAAGCACATTCAGAGCATGTGGAGGACTCAGTCCCAGAACCTGTGGGAAACTGACATTCTGAGGCAAAAAAAGAGAGGAACAGGGAGCTTTTCTTGCTCCACATGTTTTCCTGCTGAGTTCAGATAAACCTTTCTTCTGTCTGTACAGCATTGCTGAGAATCCCCATGCTGCTCTCAAACAGTCATATCTGAGCCCTGGGTCTACTATTGTTATGTCTGATGGGCAAGGAATTCCAAGAGAATAGAAGACAGTAATATGACAGAAATAGTGCTCAGCTAATAATCTCTTTCCCATGCCCAGTAGGGCATGGATGCTTTAGCCTCCAGATGCAGTGATGATCTGGGAAAGCTGAGAAGAGGTATTAAAGACACTCAGGTCATTGCAGAAGCTGGTTGAGATGATGCACTCAGGGCGTGGCCACCTTGTTTATGAACTCTTCTCACATACCTGTTTTTTTCCCTATGTCCTTTACCCTTCCCTGAACCACAGTCTGCCATGTAATGGCTTCATTTGGTACATTAGGCAATATTGGTTTTAAAAACATCTAAACGATTTCCTAAACCCTGTTATGAGCTCTGAAGTCTGCTGGCCACTGTCCTGATAGTCATCACATCTCAACACGTCAATGTGTCACCATATCAATGCAAACTAGAGATCTAGATTATTCTGATTTATTTATCTGAATGTTTAACTCCCTTAATCACCTGTGAGTCACGGCCAATTTGCTGCTACTTATCTATCCTTTTTTCTGCTTCAATCTCCAGCTATATGCATTTGGTTTATTGTTTGACTTTTTGTGGGTCTCAGTGCAGAAAGTATTCATACTGAGGGCAGCACATAGATGGTTGCTTTGCTTTAGGCTCTGTACTTAGCACTTTAAATAAAGTCAACAGAACATGCTTAAAATTAAATGTGTGCATAGGTCTCAATAATACTAATAATAAAGAATCCAACCTCTTTAACTAGTATCATCTGAGGTGAAAGCATAAATGTAGCTGCAGAGGGTTTGTCTTTTGATATGTGTAAGACCAGAGCTCAGAGCAACAGGAGCCTGGGTTTTTAGGAGCTATCAGAGTCCAATTAGCCATCAGAATGACAACCACACTTCTGCAGTGCCCTTGACTCTTGTTGAGTATTTTAAAATCTCATCTTCAAACTGTATCACTATCTGGCTAAAAGAAATTCCTTACTGTAGCTGAAAAAAATTCCTTACTGTAGCTGAAAAAAAAATAGATTTGATGATTTATCAAAATGAATAGTGATGTAACATGTTGAGAAGATGTGCAGTTGGCCTAAACTAGTGTGGTTTGATTTACTTCAGTAGTACTAGGCAAATTTACATTGGTGTGGATTAAGCCTGTTGTTATTGCATTGCTTCTACCATATTTTTTAACATATCTTGATGAGTTTTTATGGCATTAATACCAAATTTAAATTGCGTGGAAGCCTTTTTTTTTTTTTAAATTCAACATCATTCATTGTCTTCTTTAGGAAAAAGAGTTAAGAATACTTCAAAAAGTAAATTGAAGCATAAATTTTCACCAGCAAAACTTCAAGACTGAGCTGAAAAGGGCAATGAAGAGCATATTTGTGAATACAGTCATTTAACATCTATGCTTTCGTGAAGGCACTTATAACTTTACTTTCCACTAGCGTGAAAAACAAGTTGAATGACTGGCTGAATATGTTTATTTGGGACCAGGAGCCAAAAGGTGCAGGTCCTCTGGTGTGATAGCTGCAGTTGAGAGCTGTATCATTAGAGGCAGATGCACCAAGGAGGAGCAGGGTGGGCTGTGGAAGGTGGCTGGTGCGTGTGCTCTGTGACCATGCGCTTTCCGGGCGGCCGGCGGAGCAGGGTAAATATTCATTCCACGTGTCACACAGCATCTCCCTCTGCCTCTCACACACCTAATGGGCTGTACCAGGCAGCTCACAAATGGATGCACTGCTCAGCCACAGCAACAACTCCCCTGGATCATTAGACTGGGGCAGATATCACAGTTCATGGCTAGAAATAATGGGTTCTGTGGGTCGTATTTAAGAATGTTTCTCTTAAACATTTTGATCTTTATAAAAATAATAATAATAAAAGGGATATAAAGAAACCTGCATGGAACAAATAGTGTGCTGTTTTGAGAGAACTCAATATTTGGGGTGTGTTTTCACAGTGGTCCTAAAACCTTATGCATCCATGAGCTAGCTGCTGTACCTCTGGAACTTATGTCAAATTTCAGTTAAAAATATGTAAGCATGTGAATTTCATACAGCATTGTGAAAATGTTTTTGCATCTCACCATGCGCCTCTTGGCAGCTTTTGCTTCTGTCTGAGCTGTGAAGGTCTTCATGGGGAACTTCAACCACTCCAACATACACAGGAGGGGCAGCACAGTAGGGCATAAGCAATCCTAGGGATCCTTGGAGTGCATCAGCTTCCTCACCTGAGTGACAGAGCAGCAGAGAAGAGATGCTCACTGGACCTCATACTTGGCAGCAAGGAGGGGCTCACTGGACATGTGAGGTTCAAAGGCAGCAGTGACAATGAGATGGTGGAGTTTGGGGTCCTGAAGAGAGGTAGGAGGAGGGTAAAAAGCAAGCTCACAACCCTGGACGTCAGGGCAGCAGATTTTGGCCTTTCCAAAGGGTAGGCTCCCATGGAATAAAGCCCTAGAGGAAACAGTGGCCCAGGAAAGCTGGTTAATATTCAAGCACCACCTCCTCCAAGCTCAGGAGCAATCTATCCCAATGAGGAGGAAGTCAGGCAAAATTTCTGCATGAATGAACAGTGAGCTCCCAGACAATCTCAGAGACAAAAAGGAAGCATACAGGGAGATGCAGCAAGGATGGGTAACCTGAGAGGAATAGAGATACATCATCAGAGCATCCAGGGGTGAAGAAAGATAAAGCCCAACTGGCATTTAATCTGTCTAGGAATGTCAAAGACAACAAGAAGGGCTTCTGTGGGTACACAGGTAACAAAAAGAAGATGAGGGAATTTGTGGATGCATTCATTGCTGAATGAGACTGGAGACCTCTTTACACAGGACATGCAAAAGGCTGTAAGAATGCCTTCTTCACCTCAGTCTTTTCTGGCAAGGCTGGCCTTCAGAAATCCCAGGTCCCTGAAACCAGAGGATCTCTGTGTCAGAGAAGACAAAGCATTGGTGGACAAGGATCAGGTTAGACAATATTTAACAGATGGGACACACACAAAAAGGTCAGGAAAAAGGACCCAGGCCAGTCAGCCACCATTCAGTCCTTGGAAGGTGATGGAGCAGTTGAATTTGGAAGCTGTTTCCAGGCACATGAGGGATCAGACAGTTGTCAGGAATAGCCTGCATGGTTTCACCAAGGGAAAGATGTGCTTGACCAACTTGGTAAACTCCTATGGTGAAATGACTGACTTTGTAGATGAGAAGAGAACAGTGATTGTTGTCCACCCACACTTTAGGAAGGATTTTGGCACTGAGTCCTCTAAGATTCTCATAGTGAACATGAAGTATGGGCTGGATGAACAGTGAGCTGGATTGAACAGTGGCTGAACAGATGTGTCCAGAGGGTGGTGATGAGTGGCAAGAAGTGTAACTGTAGGCCAGCCATTAGTGGTATATCCCAGGGGTGAAGACTGGGTAAATATGTTAACAGGATTAAATAATATTAAATATTAATAGTATATTAAACATCCTCATTTGTGATCTGGATGATGGTGCAAGGTGCAAGGTGCACCCTCAGCAGCTTTGCTGATGGCACAGATCTGGCAGGGTGGCTGATACACCAGAGGGTTGTGCTGCCATCCAGAGACACCTCAGGGGGCTGGAGATATGGGCTGACAGAAACCTGAGGCGTTTCAGCAAAGGCAGGTGCAGGCAGGAGTAACCCCAGGCATTGGTACGTGCTGGGGCTGCCCGCCTGAAAGGCTGTGAGGGTCAGCAGGGACTGACACACTTGCCCAGAGAAGCTGTGGAGTCTCCATCCTTGGAGGTATTCCAAAGCCATTTGGATGTGGTCCCAGGCAGCTTGAGCAGGGCTGTTGGGCCAGATGAGCTGCAGAGATCCTCCCAAGCTGTGGTTCTGTGGTTGCTCTGGTATGATGGGGACGCTTGGCCGACGTGCTGTGACACTTCTGTGCCCACCCTTGGACTCTGAGGAGGACAACTGAGCACAATCCATTTCACATCCTGCTATTCCCATTGAACACATTCTGTGTATTCATTACTGTGTTCTACATGTGAGGCAGGCCACACACACAAAAAATAACCTTCTCCCTCCTCAACAAATTAAAACAAACGATTTGATGAGTCAGTAATTTATACTGTTTACCTCCTTTTATGTCAACAATCCCGAGACCTGGAACAACACATAATCATAATGATTATAGACATAATGAGCTGATTTATTACGTAGTCACCACATGGTATTCTGGTGCATATTCAGCTCTAATGATGTCAAACAATACGACTGGAAAATCTATCTGCTCAGACAACTGCTGCCTACTGGGAACAATAAATTAGGCTAATGCAGTACCAGACACATGGGTTCTCTGGACTCAGTGCTCCATCTCTTCTTAAATTATGTATGTATCAAAAGCCTTTGGCATTTTTAGAATTTAGGGGAAAAAAGAAAATCAGTCGTGGACCCTTTTAAGGAGTGGTTGTGAGTGCTGAAGGTAAATGAAAATTAAATACTCTCCCAACACAGTGCTGTGATATGGAATCACTCTTAAGGTTGTACATTTTCACTGAGTTTAAGAAACTGTTCTGATGGCAGGTTAGTTCTTTGTACTTCCTTGGCTGTGTAAAGTGTTATTCCAGAGGGGAGCATCCTTTGACAGGCCTGTCACAGCTACTTTCACACCTTTGCATTTCATTGCACAAGAGAGAAACTTCTCTGCATGCTGCCAAAAGAATCATTCCCTGGACCACTACAAAAGATGTTTATGGCTTTCAGTTGCCCCCTACAACATGGATTTTTGTGCTAATTCATACAACAGGTGAGATGAAAAGCAAATGTAGGTGCTGCCAGGTGAGTAGATAAGTGATGGATATGTGCAAGCATAAGTACTGTAAACATTAAAGAGTGGAGATAAAAAGAACTGAAGAGGAGCAGAGGCTGTTGTTTAATTATAAATAATTCAAACCCTCAAGAATAACTATATATACCATAGGTCAGTGTAGAACCATACATCCAAAAAGAAAAAAAATCTGGGTTGAGATCACTTGTTCATATGATCTCTAAACATGTCAGTGCTCAATTGGAACAATTCCAGGCAATTGACAAAATAAAACATCAGGTGTTTCTGTTTCCTGGATATTTTTATCAATTTTCACTAGAATCCCACTGATATATGGTCTCAACTGTCTGTGAGGCAACTGTGCTTTGTGAAACAACATTCCTGGTTATCCTCTTTAAATTTGCCTGTGCATACACTATTCCTGTGTTCTCTATAAAAGTGTCTGATTTACTTTATTTTGGCCATTCTTCATGATGTATCTATCATCATACTGTGTCTATTAATCATCTATCTATTACTTTTTAAAATCTAAAATAAGAAGTAGATTATGTACAGATTGTTGCCTTTTCATGTATCTATTGCATCTCTTGCCCAGCCCTGATTCTAACAACAGTATTGGTATCACAAATAGGTAATAGCTGCTCTATTTATCTGGATACATAGAAATTATATCTTGGGCTGAAAAAGCTTAGCTGTAGCTCAGTTGTACTTAGTGTAGTAGTTTCTAGAAGCAGAGCTTGATCTTTTTAAAAAGCCTGTTTTGTCTTTTTTTTTTTTCTTTCTCCTTTTCTAACCATAGAAGTAATTATCTCCACTTGATCAAACTAACTGTTTTTGCAGTTTCTCAGTTTAAAGTAGGTCAGGCCCTGTCTTCTGTTTGTCTGGATTACTGGATTTCTGTTTGAGCCTCCATGAATGTTGGAAACAGCTCAGCAGGTAACTCTGGACGGCCTCACCTGCACACTCAGCCAGCCCCATGCAGATGGACACAAATGTGCCCAAAAGGACACACTGCACCTTCCATGTGGGCTCCTCTGGACCAGGCTTCACCACAGGCATTGCACTGGTTTAGTTTCACTTCAGTGGACAAAGTCTGCCTGAGAGCTGCTCCCTCCCTCTCTGTCTTTGTAGCTCTTTCTGCTAGGCTGACTTTCCACTCTGCCTCGGTTATGCTCCCTTTACAGTCCTTCCCTGCTGCAGGGATCATCCAAACGCTGTTCCTAGCTCCAAGAACATGAATCATTCAAGCCAGGACTGAACTTATCCACTGGGATATGTACAGGGCCCATTCTATAGGATTTCAGCATTTTTATGACCTGTGAACTTAAGCTTAGGAAGCGTTTTGAGACAGACTTTCTGCAGCACACACCTTCACTGATTCCAACTCCAGTTCTACCAGAACACATGTCCATTTTGGCTTTTGGTGAATTGCATGAGGGGTAGAAGCATGATTATCACAGGGTGTTATTATTTAAAGATGGTTTTTCCTCTGGAGTTTGAGATCTCCTTCCAGAACCTGAGCTATCAAGGTTCAGCGATTCACAGGGAGGTTGGGAAGCTTCCTGTCTCACAGCTGCAGAGCAAGAAGGCATTTTTCTGTCAGTGCTAAGGAAATGTATTGTCAAAAAATTGTCTCTGAGCTCAACACAACTGACACTGAAGTTTCTAGGTGACCTGATCTCAGAGGACAAGGCAAAAATCATGGAATTAGTCACAGATGGCAGATGAACAAATGTTTTACTGTCCCTTTAAAGTCAACATCCCTTAATATAATTTTAGGGAACTTGACCTTTTCTTTCAGCTAAAAATCTTCAGACTCCTGTTAACCAGGGAAAAGGGCAGGGAGAAACAGCTGAAACTAATTCTAATAATTTTATATTATCGTGTCTACTGATAAGATATTTGAATAATGCTCAGCATGGAAAACTAGGGTAAATTTTCTCTCTACATCTAATGTCACATTGCTTTGTGTCAGAAACGTTGATTAATTAGCAGCATTCTAAACTCAGAAACTAGTGGTCTGTGAGTTTAGCTTTTCTCTAGAAGGTGATTAACTTAAAAACCACTAAGACTTGTTATTTCTTCTTAGGTTGGAAAAGACATTTACAATGATCAAGGCCAAGCATTCACCCATGACTGAGTCACTCCCTCTGTCCTTTCCCTCTGGAATTGGTAGAATGAGGTACCTTCTACTAGTGAGGATGTTCTAACCTGTTCTTCTGAAGACAGTATCAAAGTTTTTCTCAACTGATATTAATCTTCTCACCTGGCCATGAATACAAATGCAGATGGAGTAAGAACCACAACATCTCTCTACTTCAGATAACAAGGGAAGACTATTTTTGTGGCAGTTCTGTTGAACATTTCAGGTGTATTTCAGGTAATGGCACAAGAAGAAAAAGTATTTTACTATTGGCTTTGTGAAATAAAGTTAGACACTATAGCTGACCAAATGACTTCTTGGATTTGGTCCATGCTGTAGTAGTAAGGCAAAATAATTTAATTCTTATGGTATACCTGACAAAAAACATCTCCACCATGTGTAAATTTTATTATATTGGTTTCAGGAAGCATTGCAGAAGTATAATAGTGGTGAAAACTTCCCAGAAAGAGATGATATTTTAGAAAATACGCTGTCTAGAATACACAAGCCTGACTCTGTCTTTCATTTAATCCCTCACTATTGTTATTTGCCCTTCTTCTTAGCTGAATATAAAGTGCTACTCTGTGTAGTTAAAGAGTGTTAAGATCAATGCCGTGTGTGTAGCCAGAGATATTAAAAGGCACTTGCTGACACCACCAACAGTGCTGAACTTCCACCACATTAAGAGCAACCCCCTGCCCCAAAACCTAGAAATTAGAAACCAATTACCTAGATGACCATCTGAGAGGCTGAATATTTTAGAACAAATTTGTTAAAGGTGCACTCATGGCCTTCACTACAGTTTATGGAAAAGTCATCAGAACATTCCCAACTGGCACAGAAATGTGAGTATTTTGGAGCTGGAGGACTCAAGTGTCTCCCTTTACTTTTGAGTATGAATATTTTCTAGGCTAAGAAATGACCAAGGCTGGGTCAAGTACTTTGGGAAAGAATTTTTTTTAATTTTTTAAAAAAATTTTTACAAATAGGAGAAAGACAGAAATGGTTCAGTGGTTGGAGCACTGATTCCAACATGATTTTATATCCATTTGAGCATAACCCCAGATCTCCTTCATGGTGCTAGTCAAACCCTTAGGGCCTTGGTTCTCTCTGCTTTACAGGACTCAGGAATAACAGAATTGGGAGCTGTTTGGAACAAAGGAGATAGCTCTCTGTAAAACAGGGCTGCCAGGTTTTTAGAGGTTTTTTCCTTCTTTTCCAGGCTTGCAGTGGAGTAGAACATACCTGAGTACTGTGATCACCAGAGCTGATGGGGAAGAGTCGGTCTAGGCTTGTTTTTCTGAGCTAGTATTGTGTGAAACAGGAAGAGACAGAAAAAGCAGTCAATGGTGTACAAAACCTGCAGATTTGATATTTGGGAATAGCAGCTACCTGATCATATACAAAATGTCACCTCTTTAATGGATAATAGTGTTTGACAGATTCTCCTGGGCTTTGACATTTCTTTCCACAAGGCACATACGAAAGAAGCCAGGCAGCTCAGGCCGAGGATCTCACACCTCTCTGTTGCACCAGAGCAGCTTTTTCCCCCCCTCATTCTTCCTTCTTGACTGACCTCCTTACCTGTGAATCCTAAGGTGCTTCCAGGAAATAAATAATCTACTGTGTCCCAGGAGATAAAAATGTTAAAAGCAAAGCATTGCAAGAGTGGAACTGTTTGGGTTTTATATTGATAAAATCTTTTTCGGGTTTGTTTGCCCTGTTGGCAGCCTTATGCTCTGGGGCTTTGCAAAAGGAAATCACCCCTGTGCCAAAACAACAGAACAAGCATGAGAAATGTGTCCTGCTGTGCTCTGGTGAAGCAGCTGCGTGGTGTTATGGGATACATATTGACACGGTGTTCCCTTGTCAAACAGCACAGAGCTGTTTCCTGGCTGACAAAACGCTCTGGACAGCCTAGTGGCTTTCCCCAATCCAGTTGCTAATTCCTGCAGTCTCCTACCTCTAGAATAGCGAACAAGCATGAGCTTCCAACACCACTATTAAACACAAAGACACTCTCACCCTTAGGAGTCTCCACCAGATCATATTTCCCCATGCTCCCATTGGGAATGACCTCAGCCCTTATGTGATGGCACCTTTCACCCTCCCATCTTTTTCCCATTTGTGATAGATGGTTATGAGTCAGTTTCCATTTTTTGCCTCCTGTGATGGCATCCTGATGGGATGACAGCAAAATCAGGGGCTGGGACTAGTCCTGCCTTCCTGCTCATCATCGGATTCGACTGATGTGAGATCCTGGATGTGGTCACTGAACAGGATGCCAAAGCAGTGAGAGTATAAAGCAAATAAAAATCCTCTTTCCTCTATTGCTTCTATGCAATAGATGAAAACCTGCAAAATTCTCAGCTGCTGTGACCAATGCTTTCTGTGTTTATCTACACAAACACACACACAGAGAAATATATAACTCAGCATAAGGGTTTCCACGCCTACATCCTCATGCTGTACGACTGGTTGCTTCAAAGGAGCTGGAGCTCTCAAATTTTTTTAATGCTTAGTCCCCTAGATATAGCCATGTTGGATTTAAATGAGCAAATTGCACCTGTTGTTCTTGCCAGAGTGCTCTGAGCCAGCATCTTGATCAAAGTGAGGCCAACTGGCAATGCTGTGAGAAGCAATCATTATCAGTAAACTGAAATCAATGGATCTCTGGCAATTCGTAACAGGTAAGAGTCTGCCTTTAGCAACAGGGGAAGCCTTGAAGCTTGTCTGAGAGGTACAGTAAGAGAGCAATCCTCAGCAGCCATAAAGCTGTGGTAATGAGCTGAAGCTAAAAGCTGTGAGTTAAGTGGGTATCCTGGGACTCACAGAATGGCACTGCCAAATAAAGCAACCCCCTGGTTGATGCAAAAACCCTGGGAAATTAAATAGGTGGCTGCCACCAAGTAGTCATGAAACTGCTTGCACTGGGCACTGAGAGCTGTAAAGAGAGGGGGAACAAGGTGGTGGCGTGAGCCAGGCTGGGTCCTGGGAAGACACGTGGAACTCCAGTCAGGAAAATGCCTCAGTTTTTAAAAACAATTGTAAATTAGCTAACTGTCTCTGTGTGTTACCTTTTTGTAATACTCAGAGGGGAAACGCTTCTTACTTCCAGCAAAGTATCACGTTTCTGTGTCCCTGGAATAACAAACTTTTTAAATTTATAGGGATCTTTTTAGATCAGCTTTTTGCCTAAGTATAAATCACATTTCCTCATTACAGGGGGGAAAAAGCATAAATTTGACTTGACATTCTTATCACCTATCCATTCCCCAGCTAAAAGATTTACTGTGTTGCTCTCTGGGAAACATTCCTGTGGTTGAGGGACTCATGTAGAAAAGCTTAGCTGTGAGACAGCCTTATGTGTCTGGGAGATGTAAGTCAAACTATAGTAATCTCCATGGATCTATAGTACATTAGCTGCCAGGTTGCAAAGGATGGGTAGAACTCTACTATTTTTCACTTGACTTTGACATAACTACCATGCCAGCCATATACTCTACAGAACTTTGTGATGTGTGAGAGGCTGGTGGCCATTAAAATTTACTGAAGTATGGCTTACTATTCAAACCAGAATGTCTTAAGTCAGTGAATTCTTTGCTAATATCTTCAGTGTAATTGAAAAATTGGTTCATATATGGTGAATATTATTTGAAACTGCAGTCATCACAGATTTGCTCTAATTCCTTTTAACATGGATGTATTTGCAGAGGTACCCTGCTTCCAGGAGAAACCAATACTCTCTTTCAGAGTCTCCACAGAGATTTTTTTCCACAGAGATGTCCCCAGTTTTCTAAAAGTGTGCAATTACTTCACATGTTTCTGCTCCACTCATTGGTATGTGAACTCTCCTCAGCATGGAAAATTTGGCTGTGACTGGTCTTTAAGTGGCTTGTACCAGTGGACACAAAGGCAGCAGCCTGTTACAGCTAGTGTAACAGGCTTGTTGATATGTTGATAACACAGCTGGGGATAAAGCCTCATCCATGGCAGGCCCTTTGGAGGTAACTCTGTCCCTGTGTAACTCCTTCTGAGCTCAGCACAGCATCACACTTTACCACAGACAAAAATAAACAGGAACTTCAGTAATTAATGAAGACAGTCAGTATTGGTAAGTCCCCATTTTATCATTTCTGCTGAAGCAAGTGGATTTGCTATTGATACAGATGGCTGCAGGATTATCTTCCTGGACACATTAACAGTTGTCTATTGTGCATATATGCCTATAGAGAATTTATAATTTATATTGCAATAGGAAAAAAAAGGTTAAAAATCTATTTATCTTAGCTGAAGAGCAGAATCAGCTAGTCACACATGAAGAAAACTCACTTCAGATTCTGTTCACCTGACTCAGCCCATCTTTTTTTGTTTGACTGAGCTGAATCCTTTGCACTGGAATAAATGGCAGGCTGCTGGGAGATTTTCTAAATGAGCCCTGGAAATCCTTGCTGAGTGATTGAAAGCTACTTCTTCTGTGATCCATCCTTCCCTGCAGGAATTGCCATTCTCAGGTCTGAGAGAGCAAAGTATGTGATGCTTAAAGCCATCCTTCTTGTGATTTTAATAAAAATCCTTGGAGCCTCAGGCACTCAAGGAAACCTTTTTCTGTGTTGACTTAATTCTATGTACAGTAAGCTGTAGTAAGGGAGTGGAATAGGCAGAGGAGGAAGTGAAAAAAAAAGTGAATTCCTCCTTTATTTGCACCAGAAAGAGTTGCAAGTCCATTTTTGAGTTCCTTGAAAACATTTGTTGGGACTCTGCATGGGATCATGCTAAGAGCCCTTGTGCAGATGTAAAAGTGGCTCTTCTGCTAGGGATAAATCTGTGCCATGAGCTTCTTAATTCCTCCCTGTCAGACTCAGACATGCATTTGTCTATGCTAGTTTTAAAGCAGGAATAGGGATTATCATGCTTATCTTTGAAATTTGTCTGTGTCTTGAGTGCTGGGGTTTTTCTTACTGGTTCCCTTTACTGGTTCCCTTTTCTATTCCTGTACCAATTCTCTGCATGTACTTTTAGTTATGCCATTTACCCGTGTGCCAAGTGAACACTGAATTTATTGTCATTGCAGAATACTTCCAACGAAGTCTTGAGTTGCCAAGGCCTCTATGAAAGGTCACAGTGCCATCTACACCTTTTGCAGAAGTCCTTCTTCTCCCTGTGATGCCAAGCCAGGTTTTGAGCATAGAGCCCACTGCTGTTCCTTCCTTTCTCGGCTTAGGTTTGCCTTTTGCTGTCCCAGTGTGTTCTCATCAGATGATTTTGGCAAGTCTTTTGGCCACAAACAAGCATCACTGTCACAGCAAGGTGATGCTGACAAGAACTTCCTGTGTTGCCTGTTTTCTCAGGAGTGTGGCCTTCAGAAGCATCTCAACCAACACATAAGCAGAGCACGTCCTGTTCTTTCCCTGAGCCGCTGCTGCCTCTTCAGCATCACTGCCCATGAGCTTGCACACATCCACCAGCAGCTAAATAATTCAATGGCTGCTGAGGGATATATTGGAAAAATTCAATTGGTCTTCTAAAAAGTGTATATTAATGAAGTGTGTCTATTTATGAAACCACTTTAATAGGCAGCAGGAGAATTGTTGAGAATTCTGCCAAGGGCAACGGGTACAATTTATACTGCTAACAGAGGATATTACTCACATCTAGAAGAATAAATTGGATATCACCAATGCACTGAATTACTCTCCCAAAACAGAGGTGGGGAATAGAAGAAAAAATAATATCCCAAAAGCATTAAAGAATCCATCAAAGAGTTTAGACTTTTTATTAAAAACTGTAATCAAAGCTGGATCCCATTGTGCTCTCACTCTAGCTTAATGGTTGGCAGTGCTCCTCTGATCTCAGTGGCTTTGCTAAGAAGGGAGTCAGCACAGTCAGAAGCAGATTCTTCTTAGTCTCATTTTCTTAAGTTAAAAGTGAACCGAAGAGAAAAACCTATTTATTTACCAAGATTGATGAGAAGAGGCTAGAGAAATGAAAGCAATATTCCCCCTGTGTTCAGCTGTATTGCAGAGCTGCAGGGATTAACCATGCCATCTCCAGGGGCAGTCCTCTCCTTGCCACAGATGTGAGCCCTTCTGGCAGCAGGGAACAGGAGGATCTGCACACTCTGTGCCTGCCTGTTTGCCCCACGCTACTGTGTGGCCTCCATTAAGTGGCACCACAGTGTTTATCAGGACTCAGATGACAAGGCTCTCAACACTGCTGGCCAAAGTCAAAGTTCAGATTTTTTTTAGAAGCTTTTTTAACTGCTTGGCACAGGCTAGCATTGTGTAAAGGGAGAGTATCCAAGGGAAAGAAGGTGCAAGATGCACCCCACGCTAGGGAGACAGAAGGCAAAGTCAGCTCTTCTTCTGAAACTCACTGTGAGCTGTAATATTCCAGAAAGAACAGAACTGAGTCCCTAAAAAAAAAATGTCAGCACCCCAACCTCTGAAAAAGCCTCAACCATTAGAAATGTCTCACAACAATATTAAACCCCCTATTTTTTCAAATGTTTAAACTTCTGGAAAATACAGCATAGCCTCTCCCATGTGCTGAGCACTGAGGTGCCAGCTTTAGCTTCCTGACTCCTCAGAAGTTAAAGAAAATTGTGTAGGGAATGGACACAAATGAGCTGATTTCAAGTCTCTCACACGGAAGAGATGTGGTGTGTTTGTACAGTAACCAACATGTTGCTTTTCTGTATAAGCCAGCAGTGTGTGGATTTTCCTCTTGTGCTGCATGTGCTGTTTACTGACTCATTTTAATTGTCTTTCCACAGAGGATAACAATGTGCTTGCTATCTATAGCCACTGAACTCAGACTTAGCCCTTTCTTCTGCAGGACTCTTCCCTGCCTGAAGGATACAGGAGCAAGGACAGCCATTTTGGACACATGAAACAAAGGTGCAGAGGGGGATTCAACATGGGCAAAAAGGCAGCCACCTGAGATGGTTTTCTCCCCTTAGATGGATTTTCTGATCCTTGTGCAGCCCAGAGGGCTCATACAATACAGGACATGCAGCTGGACACCATTTTTTCTGGAGAACCAATGCTGATCAAAGATCAGGATCCTGGAAGGTCCAGGGGGATGATGTAACCTGCTAGACCAGAGCATTGTGCCTTCCTGTATTTCATCACTTTACCAGGGCCAGCTAGCACTCTGCTGAGAAATTCCTGTGCTGGGCTGGCTGGCAGGTGGGATGCTCTGTGTCCGTGCCAAATCACCTCATTGTGGGGGGGCACAAAAATCTACAAAATTTGATGGAGCTTGCTCCATGACATTTATCTTCATCCTGTGGCAGAGAGGCCACAGACACAGTCTTTGCTGGAGGGCTGCCAGAAGGAGGTGGGGCAATGTAGTTTCAGGGCAGTTTTCAGTGGCTGCAGTCCTGCCTGCCTCCTCCTCACTGCTGCACCCTCCTGCCTCTCCTCAGACCAGCACAAACACTCCCTTGCCTCCATGGTGACCTGGAACAGAGGGCTAATGAAGGCAAAAAGTATCACTCTCCAAATGTTTAATTTCATCTGTACCAACTCTCCAAACCATCTTAGCACAGGGACCTCCAGCCACCTTGAGTGAACTCCAGATTGTAATTTTGGCCTAAGTTGTTGTGGAACTGTACTGAAACTGTGGATAAGGTCCCAGCACTCCTTTACCACTTCTCTTTTCAATGCTGATATGAAAAGCAATTGTTCCTTAGTTCTGCTTCAGAAACAGGAAGTGGGCCTTCCAGTTTCTATAAATAAAAACTTGCCCTTCTTACAATAAGCCATCCTACCCCAAGGTTTAATTCAAAAGGAAGAGCGGCTTTTTCAAGGTTTGAAAGATTAAAAAAATACTTTAATGGATCTCACAACACAGAGGTCACTAATGAAGCAGGAAACTTATGAAAAACTGTGGACATAGAAGCACAGTTTGTCCTGGAGAGGCTGAGTGGTCCCATACAAGTGAATAACTTGTGATAGGAACTGTAAACTCATTTGGTGTACAACATTCCTCATTCCATATTTGCACAAGGCTTTATTTACCTCATTCTCTGTTGCTGCATAAATAATACCATAATATGTCACAGAGCAGCTGAACAGGAGAAGTGAGGAAGTTTCCTGCAGAAATCAGGCAAATGGACCCAGGGCCCTGCCTACTTTTCGCTGGACTGCCACTGGAAGGCAAGCATCTGCACAGAATTCACCAAAGCTTTTCCACCTGAGAACTTCAAGTGGGTCAGGCATGCCTGCAGGACAGCTTGATAAGCTGAACATGCCATTCAAATTTTACCCACAAAAGCTTTCAGATTCTTCCCTTGAGAGAAACTTCAGGTGATGCCTGGTTGGCAGTCCTCTAGACGTTAACCTTAGAAGCCCTAAAATCTCCAATTCCACAAGCAGTACATCTGTAAAGCATGCCTATTATTCACTGCTGTGCTACTCCAGCTGAATTCCAAAGCAGCTCTGTAACTGGTGCAAAATCTGACTAATGAAGTGCTAAATCAAGCCCAGCAAGTAGAAGGATTCAATTCTTTTTTAGTTCAAAGCTTTTGCAATTAAGGATAATTATGATCCAATATTTAAACTGCTTCTGTTTCAGTTTTCCTGCAGACGAGATTTGGGTTTTGCACACATAATACTGCTTCTTTTCAGTAAATATTTCAGTAATAGTATAAGTGGTCTATTATCATGTAGTAAAAATCTGTTGCAACGTTTATTTACTAATAGCTCTGAACTATTCAGAAATGGCCAAAAANAAAAAAAAAAAAAGCAGCCCAGTCTGGAAATGCATGAATGGGTTTGCAAGAGCACTGTTTGCTTTTCCCCTGTAAGCTTCTATTGCTGCAGGGAAATTTGATTTATGAAGCCCTGAGTCCATGTCTGCTTCAGACCCTGGCCTGTTGCTTAATTTAGCAACCAGGCATCGGCTGTGGATTGGCTGCCTTGGAGCAGCACAGCAGTTGGGCTCACTCTCGCTTTCCCTTGTGTAAGGTCACTTTCTCCACCAGCTTGAACGTGTGATGTGCTGCATACAAATAGACAGGAAAAGGCAAAAGCCTGTTGTGAAAACTGTCTGGCTCTCTGGAACTCATCAACAACATTCAGCCTGTTGCAGCTGAAATGACACTGCCTTACTCCTCCCACCTTATACCTGAAGCCTCCCTTTAGCCCCACTCTGTCCCTGCAAGTGTTTGCCTCCAACCCCCTGTGTTTCTTGTTTGCTTTGTTATCTCCTAGTGCCTTTATCCAAGAGGCTGTATTTTGCAGACATTTTGGAGTGATGACAGACCATCTGAGCTCCAGACTGTTCAGTTCAGTAGACCAAAAGGAAGGTGACACGACAGCTGGGGTAGGTATCATACCATTTAACACACATAGTGAGAGGCGAGGGACTCCTCAGTTGTACAACTTCACATGCTGACTGGCTGGAAGGGGGAGGTGTAGTAGGTAAAAAACAATTCACAGGAGTCCTAAAGGGTTCAGCACCTAAATTTTAGCTTTATGTTTTTCCAGGCATGTCTCTGTGTTTTCAGAACATGAGGTAAAGTTCCTTTCTATTTTTACCTTCTAGCCCCTTAAGTGTATATTCTCTATAAGCCAGTTTAGGTCTGGAAGAGCTGCAGTTGCTCCTACAGGGATCAAATTGAGGAAATGGTCCATTGTAAAAATTTGCATTTATCAGATGTCAAAGAACAGAGACAAAGCAATTTTTAATGCCCTCTTCCAGCAGGTACAGTGCTTATATCTCTAAAAGCTGCTGACCACTTTGGCTGGATTAACCCTTCAGTTATTGACTTCAGGTGGAGTTCTACTTGACTCTGCATCATGTACCTTTTTGGATATGCATATTCCCATGGATGAAAGCTGTATAGAGCTTCATAAGCAAAGCACAGACATTCTACCACCATGGGGCAGTCCCTCAGCCAAGCAGCAGGCTTACTGAAGCAAAAAATAAGTCTCAAGAACCCTTTCTAATGAAATTTTTCACAGAATCTAAATATAGACATTTCTGTCAATTCCCTCATTAATAAATCACAAAGAAGAAAACACAATTGCTGTTTACACAGGAGACAAACCAAATAATCTAACCTTTATTTAGCGTTGGTTTTTGCTGTGACTTTTTTCATAGTTGACCTTTTCTACTTCAAGAGAGATCTTTATACAGAATAAGCATGGAAGGGAGGGGGGAGGAAGAAATGAAATTATCTTGCTGAAGTGATAATTAAGCAAGACAGGGCCATGAAAATAATATATTTTCAAAGGTCTGGGCACACTCAGTCGCCTTGGGCAACAGGACAACATAAGTGATGCTCTGCCCCTCCTACAGCCCTTCCTGTCCCTGACATCAGCACATCACTGTCATTAAAACTGTCATAAAAAATAGACGGGGCTGATGGGCTGGCTCAGAGAAGCTGTGACAGCTGCTTCGTGTGTGTCACTGGGTTTTATCACTCCATTACAGGATAATGATAATGATTAGCCTTGCCTTGCTCTCAGAATGGAAAGAGGTATTTTTTGATGAAAGGAACTAAAAACTTGGTTTGGGCATCATGGCAAGATTTCAAGAATCAACAGCATCTGTCAGCACAACTCTGAGTAGTTATTCTAATCTGCATTCCAATGACACTCAGATGGGAAGTGTATGAGACAACCCCTGACCTGAAGGGCTCATAGGTTTGAAGAAAAAAGGGGCATGGTGTGAAAGAGGAGGCTGTTTTGGGGTTTGATAATGTATAGTACTGACTGAAATACATGCATATATGCATGGACATTTTGTATACAAATGTAGGACAAACCTGTCTCCAGCACTGCCTGTCAAGCAGCTCTTGCTTCTGGGACACTGAGCTACCTTGTCCTCCTGCCAGGTTGGTTTCCCACTCAGCAGGTGATGTGACAACTCATGCAGGTTGTCTGAACTCTAGACAGGCAGCAAACTCTTCCTGTTACCTGTGTGTGAAACCAGGGTATCCTGAGTTAGCTCCTCTGCTTTGGTCTGTACTCCTTGCAAAGACAGCATTTTGTTTTGGGCTGAAGGCATTAAAAATCAGTCAAAGGTTCTGGGTTGGTTGAAGACTTCCTTGTTGATGCTAAGAATTTAACACAAGGGACATACAGAAGGACCTAATTGCACAGATAATCTCTATTCCTGTATTTTCTGAGAACTCAAAATTTCACCCCTCATGCCCATTAATACAGTGTTTTAGGCTCTCAAACAAATGTGAAAGGTTCCATATAGTTATATCTGCTAACCATACATACTGGTGGGTATTCTCACAGTTTCTAGCATTCCTCTCTTCACCCTTCCTCTTACAGAGGAAGTAGAAATCTGACTGCAAACACACCAACACGAAATGACCTGACAGTATATCTGCTACACTGACAAGTATTTTGTGGCTCATCTTGGGCCAGGGTCTACCACCTTTATTTAATTCTGAGTGTTTCTTGCTCAGGAGACAATTGAAACATAATTAGTTTTTCCTCTAATTTAAGCACAGGGAAAACAGACTCATGTCTTTAATGAAGTGTCCTTTTCTATGAAGATGAAAATGGAAGTTCTCAGCAAAGCAAGCAATTTAAATGGTATTGTAGGACCAAGGGTTCTGAAAATTCTTCAAATCATTTTCTCAGCTTTCCTCACAGGGTAACATTGTAGCAATTACCTCTGAGCAGGCTTTAATTTTTCCAACTTTTAGAATTGTGTTTCTTATTTCAGTGGGACATACCTCGGACATGAATTACTTGTCTCGTTTTGTGAATCATCAGGAGTCCTCTCTGTTGCACATGCAACAAAGCCATGGGCTTTTAATGACTTTCTGGAAGAAAACAAAGCCAGTAAAAAGAGCAGACAGAAACACAGACATCTTTAACCAAACAGCCCCCAAATCTGAGATTGCACTATGGTGCAGAAGACCCAGCTGTGCCACTGTGAGATGCAGATGTGACTTGTTGCTGGTTCCTGTCCCTTGCACTCGGTGGTTGGTCTGTACCTGGTGGTTGGTAGCTCTGCCCTGCTGGGTCAGCTAACACCTCACTGACCACAGGGACCATGAGCAAGGTGGACTCTGTGCCTGTGGTTCTGTCACTTACTGTCGCAGCAGAACCTCGAGCTCTCATCCAGCCTCCTTCAAATCAGTGGGGACTGAACCTCCTGTTGATCTTGGGACACAGATATTGTACCTCAGGATGTGCAAACAGAGTTTTCTTCATTTTGTATAGTAAGTTATTGCTCCAGAAGAACTTTAATCTCTGTCTTCCAGACTCCTACATGTATTCCAGGGTTGATATGTTATATATATATATGTTCTCTGTTATATAGCCAGAGAAGTCTAAGCTGTCATCTCCTCTGAAAGGTTCATTTCCTAGCAAAGCTGACCCACTCCTTTCCAGCCAAGAGAGAACTGTAGATGGGCTAAGCCATGAAGCAGGCAGTTTGTGAGAAGGAGAATACTACAGCTTCAGAATACACTAGCAATACAAGATCCTAGAAAGACCTGTCTGTGATCCACATGGTGAGTGTAGGATCTGGCTGCATGCTGCTGGAAGCAGAAGCAGTCATTCCTCTGTGGGTGTGTAACAAAGTCAGATATAGTTTGGGAGTAATCCAAAGATATCAAGTTAATTGCTCAGTGCTACGTCTGCATGCTGTGCAGAGGAAGGAAATGGCAATTTCATTAAGCTTTTAGTGCAAACAACACACCCTTTTGTCTTGCTTAGTTCCTACACTTTACTCAAGATTTGTTGCCTTCATCATATTTCATTTGTATAAACTAAGCTGTCATTTTCCAAAGGGGACACTGGCTTTCATTTTACAATCAGTAACATTATTTAGTACATTCTGGTTTTATTCATAACAAGACAAAATCTAAGTGGTCCTCATAATTGGCCTTTTGGCTTACAAGGTAAAGGTATGAAGTGCAAAAATATGGTACTTTATGAGTTCTGGATTGTAGTAGTCTTCAAAAAGCATCAGCAAAAAAATAGCACAATATTCTGACCTTAACTTACTCGAACAATGTCATTTGTGGTAGAAGCACAGAACATTTTGCAACACAGTGACATTTTAATACCTGCAGATAAATTCCTTTAGGTACTCTTTGAGAAGCATCATTTTTAACAGCCAGACTCTCCCAGTGGCAGAGCAGGCAGATGGTTCTGTCCCATGGAGACGTGGAGGAGGAGTCACAGCGGGCAGCAGAGGGACAGCCCCCACATTTGGACAGTCTGCTTGGTTCAAGAGCAGTGTAAAGACCTCCACCCTTTTATCCCCTCCTTGTCATCCTCACTTGCAGCTCTTGTTTAAGTTGCAGCTGCTGCTTGAGGGCTCAGTGGAATATTTTTAACCTTTAGATACGCAGGCACCAGGAATGATCCGGCTCCTTCTTGTCCATGGAGTTCCTCTACAGCACCAGTACCTTTGCTACCCTTTCCAGGATGATTATCTCAGGGTGTCCCTACCTGCCCAGGCTCTTCTCCCCCCTCCCATCTGTGCTGCACACCTGCAGTTATTCCAGGTATTTGCTGTTTTCATCAAGTGTCCACTTCATCCCTTTGCCTGGTTATCTCTGCCAAAGCATCAAAGGGTTTCAAGACCACATTAACTTTTGCCCAGCACTGGCATTCCCTGTTTGGCATTTATTTCACCTTCTCCTGCAATGGCAGCCCCACTGTATTTGTTTAGAGAGGCAGAGAAAAGCCTAAAGCAAAACTGCAAAAGCTGCCTCAGGGATTCCCAGTGCCTGTTAAAGTGGGTGGAACCAGGCAAAGCTATCTCCTAGACATTTCAAAAACCTGCTAAAGAGCCCAATCTGTCATGATTTCGTGCATTTACCCTGTCAAGAGGAGCATTAGGAGAGAAAATTGAAATGAGTTTCTAACCTGAGAATATTTTTAGTTTCCAATCTCAGGGTTTTGGCATTCAGAATTGTAACTGCATGGAACGTGCTGCAATTTCCCTCTTGCCTGTGGTGATGTGATTTCTTGCTTCTTAAATCTTCCTAACAATTTTTAATGGAAACTGCGCATTTTCCATGTTTTTAAGCAGTTTTCTTCATTCATGAAAACGGGAATATTTTGATGCTTTCTAAGATGAATCAAAATTTTTAAATATTGCATGTTAATAAAATTTGTTTATGAAATTGTGAATTTCAGTGATAAGAAGACCTCTTTTTTTTTTGTTAAGATCTCCTTAATTACCTACAGTCCAGAGATGGTTAAATATTTCGGTGTTCAAAGAATGCTGAAAAGAGAAAAGAAAATAATATGCCTTCTTTGACTATCTCTACTACTTGCTGTAGGAAATCTTGAGTGAAGAGTACATGAACTTTGACTTGGAAAACAAAATGTCTCTGCATGCTTTACCTCTGCAGTTAGCACCCTATCAGTGCTGGGGGCTTGGCTGCCTGATTTCAGAACTGGCCTCTTGATTGGCAATTTGCCTCTTACCTAAATACCTTACAAGGCAATTTTGAGAAAAAGGCCTAAATAGTTTTGTTTGTTTGTTTTCCTAATTTTTCCTCAAATTGGTTCCTAGGCTATGGTTCCACAATCCTTGATGCCATAGCTGTATAAATAGGAGCCAGTTAAATGAACTTTAACCAGATCCAGAGTTTACATGTGGTTGCAGCATTTTAAGTCTGATTTACAAATGATAGTTCCTTCAAAATTTGACTTAATTCATTCCTAACTAGCCAAACTAGTTTAAATCTAAACAATCTGATAGTGAGACACAACTGTTTAACCAAATGAGTAAAATTATGCCCTAACCAGGCTGCCAGTCCATGATAGGTTTTTCTGGATACCAAACATGGGTAGAGAGAATCTCAGAAAAGCTGGTTATTCAAATCTTCGGGTACCTGGTCATTCAAAGCCAGGTACCTGGATTGTTGTTTGACCCTTTATGCTCTTCNAAGTCTCTCATTCCTTTCACTTAGCACAGCCACCCTGCTGCCCTCTCTCAGCAAACCCTGTGGCAGTGGCACTGAGCTGCAGGGCAGCTCCAGGCCAGAGGCATTCTTTAGGCCAGCTTCACTGCACTGCAGATGAAGAGGAGGCAGGCTGAGGCACAGGCAGAGCACACCTGCTGCAGCCACCAGAGCCTTTGTGACCAGCCAGGTGGGGAGGTTTGGGCACCCACCCCTCTGCACAGGATGTTTGCAGCCCTGGTTGGCCATTGACCCTCCTTCAGTGCAGCTGGGGCAGGGCCAGACACCCACACTTTGACCAGCTGTAATTCCAGGGGCACTGGGAAAGGAATGGAATGGGTGATTTGGTGTGTTGTTTCTATTGTGTTTCAATTCCTTTAGCCCAAAGCATGTGAAGATGTTTTGTGGTGTCCCACATCACTGCGGGCAAATGAAATAGAAACAACAAGGATGTGCTGATTGTGAGTTATAAAGGAAACTGTGGGATGTTTCCAGTCAGATTTAATCTAATCTAGCTTTTCCCTTTTTTTTTTTTTTTTCTCTAAATGACAGACATTAGTTCTTTTTNGGTGATTTGGTGTGTTGTTTCTATTGTGTTTCAATTCCTTTAGCCCAAAGCATGTGAAGATGTTTTGTGGTGTCCCACATCACTGCGGGCAAATGAAATAGAAACAACAAGGATGTGCTGATTGTGAGTTATAAAGGAAACTGTGGGATGTTTCCAGTCAGATTTAATCTAATCTAGCTTTTTCCTTTTTTTTTTTTTTTTTTGTTCCATAAGATAGCAGTCAATGTTCCTTTTTCATACTTTAAAGTGAAAATAAATCACTGCTGAAATACGTAACACTTGCTAACTTTCACCTGCAGGAAGTCCATAACCCTGGCACTGACAAGCAATACATTAAATGATGCTGAAGATGCAAATAAGGCAATGGATGCTAAATAATCACAGGTGCACTCTGCAAGAGGGGCTCCAGTCTTTATGAATGAACACCCTGTTGCCAGCCTCTCATCTCTAGGCATAAAAAGGGATATTACTTTGTTTTTAACTTTTTTACTTTGTCAAGTTTAAGCCTTTAACTTTTTCTCCACATCAGTGGCCTGTTATTTTTTTGGCTTTGCACCAGAGTCCGTAAAACAGAAGAAGAAAAACCTTTCAATCCTAAAGGTCCACAGGGAAAAAGATCTCTAGTTTGATCCCATTTTCCTTTTAACATTAATTGCATGTCTAGTTTTTATAGGCAGAGGGCCAAAAAGCAAAATAACAGCTTCCACCATGAGCATGACTAGGGCCAAGCAGCAGAATTTAAGGCCATCTTGTTCTTAGTGTTTCTGGCACTGAAAATCCCTGACTCTGGCTCAGTCCTGTTTTACCATCTTGGATGTGTTACAGAATAACCCTGTGCACCTCAAAGTGCAGAATGAAACAAGAGTGTAGGTGCCTGCAGAGCTTGAGATTATCTACACAAACATAGCAGTTTGTAAATACTGCAGTGCACCCTCACTGCTCCTCTGCTGTCTCTTCCCCTGAGCTCTTGAGCTGCACCAGCCTCAGTCTCTGAGCCAGAAAGGGCACTGAAGACTTGATACACTAATTTTTTTAATCTGAAAATGTTTGTTCTTACCCTTTGCACGTTCCAGCAAATATGACCACTCCACTCAAAAAGAATGAGTAATTTTAAACAGAACATGCAGGAAAAGGAGGCACATTTTCATTTGGTTAGCTCTCAGCACAAAAGGGATTTGGTTTCTATCAGTGCTACAATACAAACTGAGCCAAATAATGATTTCCTCACACTTCAGGAGTTGGGCTTATGTTCTTATCTTGGTGTGATCCCAGCTGGAGAGAGGAATCCTGATACAAGATAACCCAGGACAGCAGACCGTGAGGTGGCAGGCTGGATTTGGGAATAAAAGGTATCACTGGTATAAAATGGCTTTGGTTCCTTCTCCCCAGAACTGACCTGAGGATCCCAGGGTCTGTTGTGGCTGCTCTCAGGGCCTTGATGAGAACAAGAAGATGCCCTGCCATTGCCCTGCTCATGCTGGGGATCTCTTTGCTCACAGACCAGCTCCCCACAACGCTCAGGCAGCTCTGGAGGACCCTGTGCCTCGACCTGTGTTTTCAAAACAGGACAGAACTGGGGCATTTACAAAAGGCCTGACTTCACCTTGGTGTGCCTCAACCACAACTTCTAGTGCAAGCAGGAACGAGCTCATTCAGGGCTGTGTTCTTTCTTCTCAGCATATTTTGGGTATACTTATTACAGGATTAGCTCTTTTTGCTGCCATAAGCATTATAATAATTTAATCAGCTGTTGTCTACTGAATGATTTCCTTCCTTCTACCAACACTACCATTCTTAGGTCCAAATTGGTTAGAAAAGCAATTAACCACAGGCTTCATTTAGCTAACTAAAATGAGATGAGATCTTTTTATTTGTTTGTGTTTGTTACTGCAATAGTAGCACCAATTTTGCTGGTTTATTTTTGCAATGACTTCAGGGGAAGCAAACAAATTATTTTAAACATGTAATAAATACCTAGAGAAAAATAACAATAATTACACTTTCAATGTCAAATAAGTTTTACCTACTCTTATCCTGTGTTTCACAATTTTATGGTGTTTCCATTTTTAAAGACTGCTTTTAAAATAAATGTCAGTAAGTGTTCCCTAGAAAATAATGTGTTTGATGGCATTTCTTTTCTTCTGTGCATGAATGGCTTAGGGACAACTGTTGAGTTTTCAGCTATAAATGCAAATGTAAACCTAACCCAGTTTACAGTTTACAGTATGCTATTTGCTCCAGCTGTTCTGTGTTTGCAAGGTGGTCTGATTCAATCCCCTCTATCGAATGACACTGTTGAAATTCTCTGGTTGTCTGGAAAAAAACACTGAAAAGTGAAGAAAGGAAAGCGATTTCAAGATAGACAAATGCTGTTTTTCTGGTTAGATATGCAGGGAAACCACTGCCTGTCCAAAATTTTCATAGGGTTTTTAAAC
Source organism: Notiomystis cincta (assembly GCA_013398075.1). Lineage (NCBI taxonomy): Eukaryota > Metazoa > Chordata > Aves > Passeriformes > Notiomystidae > Notiomystis > Notiomystis cincta. The sequence goes on along the minus strand of VZRX01015398.1, from coordinate 144,183 downwards.
ACCACATTTAGAGAACAGAAGGAAACCACAGTGAGATCACAGTGAGATTTCTATCACCTGTGGGAGCACAGACAGGGGAGGTTTGGGGGGTCACTCCTACCAACTTCTGTGGAGCTCCAGGCCTCTATTTTTCCCTGGCCACTCTACCAGGCAGAAGTACATTTTATTTTAATGGCAGGAGAATGCTTGTTCAGGCTGAGCTCCCATGCTGCTTGTCAGGGACTGAAGGCATTCCCTGTGGGAATAGGTATCTCAGCATACTTATATTTTGCAGGCTGAGAAATCCTGGTAGCAGAGTGGGCTGGAATGGTGAAAAATCAGTCCTGGGCTGGTGAGGCTCAATGTAAAAGGCACTTCCAAGCTGGAGACAGGAATGTAGTGCAAGCTTTAAATGAAAATCAAGAATTGTGTGATCTTTTGGGAGGGAGCAGTGTTCTTCCTGGCTGTGCCTGTATGACATCCACCACTTGTCAGATGATCTATAATGTCACAATATGGCTATGTGGGAGCAGTGCCAAGGCTGGCAGAAGGGGTCTAACCTACAGAGCATGGATCCTCCTCTGAACCTGCCCCGGGTTCCCTGGGGTTTTGATTAATGCTCATCCCAAAGTGTTTCATCATTTTGTGTACCTTTTCAGCTTGGAGCCACTAATGCTATTGCCACAGCACTGCATATCTTGAGCTGAACACACCTCCAGTTCCCCCAGTGGAATTATGTAGGTCTCAGTCACCTCAGTCACTGTGGACAATTTGTCTTGGGGCATAGACTCCGTTTATTTGAAATGCTGCATTCGTGCTCAGTCCGCATTGGGGTTGTGCAACCAATAAAAAAAAATACATTCAAATTGCTCTAAGTGCCAGTTTGGAGGCATAAATGTAATCTGGTTACATGCATTGTCAGATTGATAGGCTCTGCTGCAGGAAAGAATCACTTTCATTTTATGGCAGTATTTGCTTATAAATCTACTGGGAGACCATTTCTTTTTTGCACAGTCTCTGCCAGCAGCCTTGTGAAATTTTGGCGTTTTTGGTCTTTCTGGTCAAGCGTGGTGAGCAGCCAGGACTTGGGAGCATGACTTTCTGTTTCTAGCTCTGCACAGGCTGCAGAGTCACAACTTCACCCACCTGCAGCCAGATCAGCGGCAGAAGGGGGTAAATTCTACTTCCTTTCCCCTTCTCTTGAAGGGGACTTTACAAGTTTGGAGTTGGGAGCAGTCTCCAAAGGTGCATCCCTGCTGCACCTTTGCAGTGGAGAGGGGAGGGAGACGTGCAGGTTGCCCTGAAGAAGCAGCACTAAGCTCAGCCCAGTCAGTGCCAAGTCCCACACCCTGCCTGGCACCATGCAGCCAGAAGCACAGAGCTTCTACAGCTCACATATTGCCAGCAAGGATCTCATCTAGTTCAGCCAGCTCTACGTCCTGCAGTGTGCACCCACCTTTCCCACATTTCTGCAGCCCGGTGGCGCAAAGGGTTGATGTTTTACAGCGGCTTTGTGATGTGGGGATCAAGCTCCTCCAGGATGTCATGGCCTGCTTTAATGTAATTGAGGTCACTTTCAAGCAATGTGACAAGCTACAGTTTTGTCTCATCAATACATGTGGGAAATGGAGCAGTTTAAAGGCTTTGAAAGCTGAACAAAAGGAGTGTAGAATCAGTTACCCCTTTTTGGCAGCTGTTCTAATAGAAGGTAAAAAACGACTGTCCTTGGCAAGCCCCTTTCCTAGCACTCAGAAACATGTCCCAACCTCAAAGTAGCCCATAATAAAATAAAAAGAGCAACCAAAAAAAAACCCCACATTTTCAGTAACCAGCAAGGTTCCTTCATCAAGCCCTTGCTTCAACAACAGCCAGCATCAAGGCAAGGAAGGCAATGGGATGAAGAGAAGTAAAAATTTTTTGCAGGGAGCCAGCCCATGGTCTGAAGGGGTGCTCCCTGCTTCCCTCCCCACAGCTTGTTTCTCCTTACAGCGTGCCGTATGGCTTAGCAACTCTGCAAATGCTGAGACAAGTGTGCTGAGGAGCAAAGAAATGTTTCCTTACAGCCATGCCAGGCTGTCACTCCTCTGCCTCCCCCACTGTTAGGAGCTGCTAGACTCTCTCAGCCATCTGGTGCAGGATTTGAAATTTCCTGCTGCTAACCCCGGCCAGTCCTGGCATTGCTGTGCACTTGGTGTATGGAGATGAGACAGGTTTTGAAGTGTTTCTACAAAGCTGGAAAAGCAGTGCAAAGGGTGGAGGAAAATGAGTGGGAAGGTGTGAGCTGGAAACAAGACACACTGGTGATGGAGGCCTCGGCACACATTTCCCTTTTGTGGGGGATAAAGGAAAGGGCTTTGTCCTTAGACTTTAGCAGTCATGGGACACAGCCACGGGAGAATAAACTGTAGATGACACGCTCCTCTTTATTCCCTGCTGGGGAATGGAAATGCACACAGATTTCCAGAGAAGCACAAGGACTTGAAGCCCTTTGGATGAGGAAGGGTCTGAGAAGCCATCTGCCTCAGTTTCCTCTGCCAGCTCCTCACTGTGGGATGCTGCTCATGTGTGACAGTTGGGAAGCTAAAGAAATCCTTATGAGGTGTATTTAGACCAGTGTGCCAGCAACTGGGATCAGGACCAAGCTGTGCCTGCCCAGTCTGCATGGACTAGAGAGAAAGTCATTGCTGCTCTTGTGGCTCTCCCTGCTGGAATCTGCTCTGACCCTAAGTTACTCTGGTTTGCTGATGCAGAGAGCTGTAAGGTGTAAGACTGCTTTGTTTATGCACTTTTTTCATCCCACTGGCATTCAGGAACCTATCTCACTGAATGCATGATTAATTTGGCCATGTTAGAAGATGTAGTTCTTCCATGGGCTCAAATGCTATCAGTGCTAGCAAAAGCACAGAACATCCCTTTCCCTGAGAGATAAGGGACACCCATAGCTGTCCCAAATCAGGCTCTGTGATCCCAAACTGCTCATTCATCGCTGTGCCCTTCCTGGTCACTGGGATGGGTAAGAGTCTCACAAGAATGTAGCTTCTGGTCAGGTGGAGTGGGTGTGTTAGGCTGTCCTTAGCCAACAAGGACACCCAAAATAGATACTGCCTTGAGTGAAATATGGGCTGGGTTTTCCTCTGAAAATTATTACTGAGCAGATTATAGTTTCCAGGCAAAGTGACTTGACCTTTCCCCAGTAAGAATGATAGATGTCAAACAGTTATTTAGTTATCAGTATCTGAATTCTGAAAATATGTTAGCTCCAGATAAAAGGAGAAATATCTTAGAATTTATAGAAAAACCTTCAGTTCTCCAGTTTTGAACGACTCTCTCAAATATGTACTCTAATACTTTCAGTGTGTATGGTGGATGTAACAGTACTAGTGCAGGACTTACAAGAAAAATATCCCATTTTTCCACAGGCCATCATGCAACTGCTCTGAAATAATGATCTGGAGGTATTATTTTCCATGTCCCAGTGAATAGTTGCTGAAATTATTTACAGTCTTCCCACAGTTCTAATTATTTTCCCGTGTGCCCTTACAGGCTCTCTCTATGTGCAAGGCATTTTATTGCTGTGTCTCCACACAGAGAAGAGAATTTATTGGCACAAGCTGGCACTCCCAAATTGACTTTAGCTACCTGCAGTGATTTTACATCTCAATAACTGAGGATGCTTCTCACACTACATGCACCACCCAGCTGTGTGCACTGAAATTCAACTAAAGGGTGCCCAAAGATTGGAATACTGTTTTGGTGAGGATCTGACAAACATACTACCTTGGTCTTGTTCAGGGCAACATCACATGGACTTCAATGTGAATTCACTTTCTGAATGAGGAGCAGATAGATAACCTCTGCCCCACTAAAGATGCAGCTACACTGCAGTGGGAAGGTAAATGGTGGTGGTGATGAAGATGATAGTGGATGTTGCTTGACGTCCTTACCTCACTACTTAAAGTGTTTTCCATTTTGCAGGCTAAATGCTGAACACAGCAGTCTACACTGCCATGTTCTTCAGACTGCCCTGAAGCTTACAGGTTTTTAGAAGAAGAAGAGCTTCAGAGAAGCTGTCAGTGCTCCTGTTGTCAGCTGGCAGTCATCAAAGGAGCCCTAGAACCATGGACACAACAAGGAGCAGCTTGGACCATAAACAAGCTCTCTAGTTACCAACATGTTAAAACAGTTTTCTTTGCATGTGTGCACAACCTGCTCCTCTTTCAGTCTTCAGAACAATGAAAATATGACATTTTCACCTAAACAACCACCTGAACCGATCCTGAGGAGCAGAAGGCCTTGTGGCCCAAGCAGGGCCTGTTTCCTTTTCCCCCTACAACGCACAATGGCCAAAAGACCTATAAAGTTTATGCCTTTAGCATTTTCTCCCAAAATCAATGACTACAGCATGATGAAAAGAACACATGCTTCTGACTGATCAAACCGAGACTGTCAGGTTCATCTGTTAAAAGAAATCTGTCTACTAACACTCTAACATAGTTGAGCAGACAGACTTGACTATATTTAAATTAATTAGTACTTTATTTATAACCAAATTCAGGAAAAACGGGACCTTATACAATAAGAACTATATACATGAAGGAAAAATCTTTATATCACCTTACCCCCCAAATCCACCTGAGTGTGTGCTGAGAAATAGAAGTACTCGTATGTAAATAGGATGATATTCTTTGTGAGTGAGTTCTGTCCTGCAAGTTGGGCAAACTCTGGCAGTCTCAAGGACAACACAGAGGCACTGACTTCAGAAGACAGGGCCACAGTAGGGTTGACAACATCCCTCCTTCACATTGCACAACCTGGAAGTAAGGAAATCTCAACATGTGTTAGGAGGAAAGAATTCAAGTTTGATGCTCTATTGTCACCAGGCCAATAGGACATGGAATATCTGGAATATCTTGCTTTCTTCATCAAGTGTCCACTTCATCCCTTTGCTTGGTTACCCCTGCCAAAGCATCAAAGGGTTTCAAGACCACATTAACTTTTGCCCAGCACTGGCATTCCCTGTTTGGCATTTATTTCACCTTCTCCTGCAATGGCAGCCCCACTGTATTTGTTTAGAGAGGCAGAGAAAAGCCTAAAGCAAAACTGCAAAAGCTGCCTCAGGGATTCCCAGTGCCTGTTAAAGTGGGTGGAACCAGGCAAAGCTATCTCCTAGACATTTCAAAAACCTGCTAAAGAGCCCAATCTGTCATGATTTCTTGCATTTACCCTGTCAAGAGGAGCATTAGGAGAGAAAATTGAAATGAGTTTCTAACCTGAGAATATTTTTAGTTTCCAATCTCAGGGTTTTGGCATTCAGAATTGTAACTGCATGGAACGTGCTGCAATTTCCCTCTTGCCTGTGGTGATGTGATTTCTTGCTTCTTAAATCTTCCTAACAATTTTTAATGGAAACTGCACATTTTCCATATTTTTAAGCAGTTTTCTTCATTCATGAAAACGGGAATATTTTGATGCTTTTTAAGATGAATCAAAATTTTTAAATATTGCATGTTAATAAAATTTGTTTATGAAATTGTGAATTTTGGTGACAAGAAGACCTCTGCAAAAGATTTTTTTGTTAAAATCTCCTTAATTACCTACAGTCCAGAGATGGTTAAATATTTCAGTGTTCAAAGAATGCTGAAAAGAGAAAAGAAAATAATATGCCTTCTTTGACTATCTCTACTACTTGCTGTAGGAAATTATTCCCTCAAACTGATTCCCAGGCTGTGGTTGCATGATCCTTTATTCTGTAGCTCTTCAAACAGCAACCAGCTAAATGAACTTAAACTGGATAGAGAGTTTACATGTAGTTCTGGCATTTTAAAATCTCATTTGCAATTGCTAGTTCCTTCAAAGTTAGACTTAATTCATTCCAGCCAAACTTGTTTAAAATAAAGTAGTCTCATAGCCAGACAAAACTGTTTAACCAAATGAATTTTTGCCTCAACTGGACTCCCCTAGGCACCCACATGAGCCCCTGTACACAAGCACTAACTACAGGTTGACTTTAAAGTTATTCTTGGATAATCTTGAAAGGGAGTCAATAGATAAAAATGTGTTTTGCCTTTTCTGCTATTCCATCTAATTTCACTTTGCTTTTATAACTCACTTAGCTGTTGCTATAAAAATAACAGCTACAATAGTGTGTTGTCCTTGACCACCTTCAATCTCATCTCGTGCCTGGTGTTTAAGGCCAGAGGATCCAAGACCATGAATGGAATTCATCAAAGTGCAAACTTTATATCAAAGCAGATGCAGGTCTCCACAGCAGGGCTGATTCTGGTCCAGGTATCCACCACTGATGTGCTGAAGTAGTAGATAAGCCAGAAAATACACACTGAAAAGCTGAAATCTCTTTCTACATAACACTGTAAACTGGAAGAATTAAGAACCTGTCTCTTCCAAAGGAGCATCTGCTTTTTAGAGCTTAGCTTGAAACAGAACACAAATGAGTATTACATAGGAAAAGAGTAGAGAGAGAGTAATTTCAGTAGAAAAGAAAATAACACATGAATAAAATAAAATATGACATGAAAATAATAAATAATGACACGAAAATAATAAAATATGACATGAAAACTAATTTTATTACTTTATACAGTTAATGTATAGGGAGTAGCCACCCTATCATCTCAAGTAAGCATAAATAAAGAAAAGCCTTTCTGTTTCCTCTGCAGATCACTATGCTCAGTCTTCTTTATTAGGCTACATTTCTTGCTAATATTCTTCCATCTCAGTGGTCATTTGCCAGTTTGGCCAGCAAACTGAGAGAAATCAGCTATACACTCAACACCTTCAGAAGCCACCTGCTTAGCTAAGATATTTGCAGTACAAAACAAAGGGTTGTGACAGTTCTAGCATTGTGCCTCTAATGCTGAAAGAAACATAATATTTGCATATTATTAGGAGCTAAATAATTATCTAAGAGTATAGAAAAACCTTCAGCTCTTGCAGAATTGCATGGTTGGAGATGTTGATCAGCTTATAAAAAACCCGCCATAATTCACAGAGATGAAAGTGAAATAGTAATTCCAATTAATTTTTGCATTGTGAGAACTTGGCTACACTTAATAATATAAATATATATATTTTATTGACTTTGGAAGGGACAGGGCTTAATTTGTTGATATTTTCTATCTCTTAAAATGAACCCCCTTGACTGACAGTGCTGGGATGAAAACTCCTGGGATCAAGGGTAAGTGGTAAAAGGAGACCATTCATTTGCCCCAGTGAGTCTCAGTCCCAACTTCCATTCCCAAGCGGTGGCAGGTTGGACTCTGACCCAGAAATCCTTATTCATGCCCAGTTTGGATTAGCTGTTATCTTTTTTTTCCAAAAGATATATTGATGGCTATGTAGAAGTAGGTGCCTTTGCTTTCTGTAGTTTTTCTGGAAAGATATTTATGTATTTATTTATTTATTTATTTATTTAGATTAAAGAAAGAAGATCAAGAAATATCTGAACTTAAAAAAAAATAAATCTGACAGTTCCTGTAGAGAGCTTCCATTTCCTCACAGTCCATGGAGATGGTGCTTTTACAGATGAGGTGTGTCAGCCTGTTCTCACTCTTCATCTCACTCTTTGTCTTCCTGTGTGTATGAAAGCTCATGGCTTGACAGGCAGCTCGATACCTGTAAATGTCCATTTGTTATTTATGGTGGTTAGAAAGTGTCCTATTACGTATGCAGTGATGTAAGGCTTCTATTTTAAAGATAATATTTATTTATCATACCAGAAGGGGCTAATATCTGGAAAGGTTATATCACTAAAGTAAACATGGAGCACTACTGAACAAAGTATAACCTAAATGGCCTGTTTGCATTCAGTATTGAATTTTTAATCTCATTTCCCCATTTCGTTATAAACAGTAAGGGGAAAAACCAATACAGAATCCATAGGAAAAAAATCCAGGGGCACTGTGAGAAAAAAAGTCCCCCTGATATCCTGCTTTGTTATTGACAACAGTTTGCTCTCTGCCAGTAACAGTAAGAGCAGCAGAGCTTGCTTTAAGTTCTGATTTTCCTGTTTGTAGCTAAGTGAGTTTATTAGGGGTGAAAAAACCAGGTGGAAAGTGGGACAGGAAGGAAAGAAGGCCTTTATGGTGTGTTGGTAGCACACTATAGAATAAATATTTAACACCCTGGTATCCCATAAAGCCTGTGTTCCCAGGCAGCTCTGCTCTCTTGGGATGCAGCCAACAGATAAGGAAACAAGTTCCACTTTCAAGTCCCTTCTTATTACAGCTCTGAAGGTCAGGGTGAATGAGAATTAAAAGAGCCAAGAAAAGGGTGGAGAGAAAGAAAATCCAGATCTTTAGCTGATCTGGAAAGGCATGGGAAGTCAGACAATTTCTGAGTCCTCTGTGGACTCAGTGCAAGCTAAGACAGAGTCCTATTTCCTTAGAAGGTCTATGAAAAGAGAGCTACAAGTCATGCTGACCATGTCACTTCAGGTTTCTAAAGCCTTTCCAGCTGATCCTAGAGGGAGCTTAGGCTGTGTGAACAGCTATAGAAACAGCTCCATCTTCCACTTTGACATTGATTTTATTCCTAAATCTTCTTCTGTTTTGGACAGCTGCTGCCACAGCAGTCTTAAAAGAAAAAAGAAAGTGTCATGTTGTATTATTAATCTTAGAATCAATGCAAAGTGAGAATTCTGATATGATTTCTGTGATGGCACAAGGAAGATAAAAATGGCAGTTTGCCATAGGAAGCTCAGGAAAGTGAAGGTAGGGTGAAATCCTGAAAGGAAGCTTTGTCAGAACCTCTCTGAACAAAGCAGAGTTACCTGATTTCATGCACTCAGTTGACATGACCCTCTTAGCTGCAGTTTTCCAATCAGAGTCCAACAGCCAAACTCACAAACATTTCTATAAACAGTGAAAGCACCACAAAGTAAAGAAGAGCAAGGCAAATCAGAACTGACTTCTATTGATTTTGTGATAAAGGCTCCATGGAGACCAGCTGTTAATTACCTTTTCAGAGGAGACACTTATTTAGCTCATAGCCAGGGTTGGGGTTTTTAGCCCCTTTCTCAGGCACAATAGACTGTACTGCTAGGATTAGCATAGGATTTAAACTATAAATGTGTATTGGGACACAGTTTTAATTATTCATCCATTTTATTATGGTACTGCTAAAGACCAGGCAAGAATGAGACAACACACAAAACAGGCACTCCCCATCACAACTGCTTTGCTAGTGAGTAATATTTTCAGCAGTTTAGCATCACTTTCTTCCTAGTCAAAGTTATGCCAAAGCAACACATACCTGTCCATCTTGTTTTCTTTTCCACTGCTGTTTCTACATATGTTAGTGACTTATCCCTGCCAGGTAAACGGCATGAATGACTTAACCCTGGCAGGTACAGAGCTCTCCTGATGCCTGTGGGGTGGGGGCAGAGGGGAGACACAGTGCTGTGTCTGTGCTTAGCTCCTCTCTGAATAAAACCACCGAGTCCCAGCTGTGCACGGTGGAAGACAAGCAAGTCGGGGCAAATGAGGCTTGAAAACCATCTGTTCACTCATCATGGGCTGGCTCGGTGTTTGCTGGCGTGCCTGGGTGATGTGAGCCGTTCCTTGGGGCAATAACAGGTGCGAAGCTTTCTGTTTTTAAGCCCCGAGCCCCTTCAATAATGCGGAGAGGCGGCGGGCGGAGCTCCCCAAAGCCGTGGGACCCACTCCGTAGGTGCAGCCTGGGCGATCACGGCTGCAAAACGAGCCCTGCAAGGGAAGTCACCGTGCTCCTCACCTCCCAGAATGGCTGGGGACAGTGTACAGACAGCAGGAGCACACACAGCAGCAGGATGGCATGGTTAGGCTTTGCAAACACCTATGCTTTCCCTCGAAAATCTCTCTGCTGCTACTGGGGCTGATGCAGTTTTGCTGGAAGTCCTGATGCAGAGATCATGGAATCATAGAATGTCCAGGGACATGTTCCACTAGACTAGGCTAGACTTAAAGCCCCATCCAACCTGGCCTTGGACACTTCCATTGATGGGGCATCCACAACTTCTCTGGGCCATCTGTGCCAGTACCTTGCCCCCTCACAGTAATGAATTTCTTCCTAACATCTAATCTAAATCTCTCCTCTTTTAGTTTAAGACTGTTCTGCCTTGTTTTAACACAATCTTCCCCCTCTTTTTAAGACCCCTTCAAGTACTGGAAGATCTTCCATGTTTTAGCCACCTTGAGAAAGAAGGTCAAAGAGAAAGGACTTTGATGACTGCAGTGCACGAGAAGATGAGCATTTAAATTATTCATTTTACACAAAATCTCCCTATACATGATTGAAAACACGTGGTGCCTGGAATGACAGCTCATAGCTGCTTTCTGATTACTAATACACTATCATTATGTGGTGTAAGGAAAAAAGCTATAGCAGATGGGGCTCTCTACAACCAGACAGCAGCAGACCATGCAGGAAAATGCATGACTCTGTTTTAGCTTACAGGCCGTAAGCACAAATGGTAATATGATTTTGACTCAGAGGGAGGACTGTGTGCAGTAAAATTTGGGAGCCTTCAAACACTGCAGCCACTCAAAGTAGACAGTCATTCTTCTGCCTATCATGAATTTATTTTCTTTGTGCTTGTATAGCAGCACATCTAGTGCAAAATAAGCAAACAGTGTAAGCTAAAAACAATCAGTGTGATGATATTGGTTCACACTTCAGCTCACACATCAAGAGTCTCTGTACCTTAACAAGCTGCCACTCACAAGGAAGCCAGCTCAAGCACAAATTAACAACCTCTACTTGGTTTTGATTCCAGATTTATTGTGCCTTGAGAAATATTACACCTAAAAATACCCTCCGTTAAGGTCCCCCATGTGCTTCAAGCGGGGTCTTCTAGAAATTATCTATAACATTTTGCATGTTAAAGAACAGCAGTGGCCTTGGTGAAGAACACTTTGCTCATTTGTATTTATATACATTCCCAGGCCAGCAAAGTGGCCAAGGTGACTTTGGGAAGAAAAGGCTGCTGGAGTACAACCAGTGCAATTGGGCCCCACAACTTTCTGTGTATGTCAAAAGTCGTTTGCATATTCATTATCTTTTGATGAGTGCTGTGTGGTCAAGGGAAATTTACTTTCCCCTTTGGTGCATATCTCAATTTGATCAGCCTTCTGTAAATCTCCCGTGCTCTGTATCAGTGTGGGTATAATTTAGACCATTTGCTGTATGGAAAGATCCTTCCCCCAGATTACTGTGGTTTTAACTGTGAACAAAGTATTTGGGAAGGCAGAGAGCCTGGCAGGGGAGTTTGCTGGGGGCAAATATATAATTGCTAGCTGTTCAGTTATTTCCAGCCCCTAGAACTTTTCTAGGAGATAAAAGAAGTTGCTTGCTCACTGTGGTTGAGTGGCAGAGGTGGCAGTGAGGGCTACTAATAAAGCCAAGAAATTTTGGCATCAGCATCCATCCTCAGCTCAGAGGTTATAAAAACCCCACAGCTCTTCTGTCCTCACAAGAAGAGTGAGAGTTGAAGCAATTAATGACCCACCCTAAATATGAGAGAGAAGCTACAGAAGAAAGAGAAGGGACTCAGCAGATGAGCAACCCAGTGGAGGGGAATTTGGCATGGGAGAGGTCAGGTTACTCAAAACTGGATGTCTTGGTCTGATTGCTTTGCTCCGGGAACTCAAGGAGCAACCTGGCTTGTAGCTCAGTGGGAACCATTCTGTCTCCCTCTCTCTCTCAGGTCTACTCTTACAGGACAGCAATGCCACTTAGTGGCTTCATGAAATCTGCTTTCTCATGAAAAAATTGCCGGTGTTAGAGAGCAGGGTGTTTGATTGAATCACAGCTCATCGCTGAATTCTGAGCATATCTGCAGAGCGAGAATGAGACACCACCCCAAATTTTTGTCTTCATCTCTTGCAGGTGTTACACAAGGCATCACCTCCAGTGGGATGTGCCCTATCCCTGCCTGGGTGCCCAGAGCTGACAGCACAAAGCCCACGTGCCTGGGAGGCTGATGGGGTAGGTGAGAGTGGGCACAAAGCCTGCCTTGCCTTGAGAAGGAGCTCCATCCTAGCACTGGAATTAGAACAAATTCAGCAGGAAAAGCCATTCTCTGGAAAGGAGAGGAGGCTGTGTGGCTCTCGCTGTCTGCCAAGCATGTTCATTCCCAGATTTGTCAAGGTGCTGTGCCATCTAGAGGAATTCGGCAGGCATTTCCCGTGCCTCTCCAAAGAGCTGCTGGCTCCCCCGGTGCTGGCTGGTAAAGCTGCACAGGCTGCCACTGAAGGAGCCAAATAATGAGACCTGGTCCTGAGCCAAAACCTCTCCTGGCAGCCCCTGCCTGGTGTTTGTGCCCCAACACAGCACCAGGGCACAGCGCCGAGGGGATTTGTGTGAGTTAAACGAAATGCCTTTAAAATGTACTGCTTTAAATGCTTGAATGTGTGCTGTTTATGGGTTCAGTTTGCATCCAGCTGTGATTTACAGATACAAGGGCACATCCCTACCCAGATACCAGCTGACAGAGATCCCTGTTACTAGATGAAACAAGGACTTCATCCTCTTTTTTTGGTTTTTTTTTTTTGCTTTGTCATGTACTGCATCCCAAAGGAAACTGCTGTAATATTCAGCTACCAGTGTGTAGTCACAGGCAGAGATGGATTTCCTGGCTTTTGGTGTGAGGTAAATACAGAGCATACTAATGCTAATTAACATGAAATTGAAGATGTGGCCTACAAATAGGGGCACAGGGTATATAGTTGGTGAATATTGCTACTGGCTGAAAATAGTTTTTTAATCTTTACAAGTGTTACATTGATGCCAAATATTGCCTTCATTCCTTTCCTGCTCAACAACACCTTGGGTTTTATTTACCCCCTGAACTTGCCAGCTCAGCCTTACATCCTCAGCTCTGTCCTGCCCCATGTGCCTGTCCTGGTTCACATTTGTGTCCTCCAAAATTGATGGGCTGCTTGTGGCTTTCCTTTGCATTACCAGAATAACTCTGTGCCCTCAGCCATGCACAATTCCTTTAGGCATCCTAATTCCTATGTGATTCTGACCATCAGAGGTGTGAGCCTTAAATTAGTAGAAAAAATAATGTCTGTTCGATTTGCTGTAAGAAAAATAAAGGAATTTCCCAGGTTCCCACAAGCTTGAAATCATCAGATGAAAATCCTACAGCCTACTTCCTTTCTGAGTTGTCTTCAGTTTTGATGCCCTCTGCTCTTGATTTGTCCCCACCAACCTGGGGGGCAGTGCTGTATGGCTCCAGAAAAAGGGTGACTGTTACCAAGTGACTGTCAGAGTAGGATGGTTGTCAGAACCATCATCTCACACTGTTTGCAGTCTCAGACAACAAAAAAACCCCTCAGACAAATAAAAAAAAAAAAGGAGTGGAAACAGAGAAGCTTATTGCTACAAGAAGTAATCCATTAGCATCATATTCAGTGCTTTTAAATTAGTATGTGTTTGGAAAGCCCCTTTGCAAACTTTACTCTGCTTTCTTTACTCTGCTTTCTACTTTGTTTTCACAGCAAACCTAGAGAGCTCTTCCATATCACACTTTAAAAAAGAAGATGATTTTTCAGATCCAGAATGAATGTACTTTCTCCTGGTTATCCAGGAGGTGAGGTCAGGGTCTCACAGGCTTGCATTGAGGTGCTGACATCCCCACTGTGCCCATGTGCTCCAGGTGCTGGGCCAAGATCTGTTTCTGGCTGTCATTAACTTGCTCAGTAGCTCTTTGAAGTCAGATACTTCCTTCTGGTTTTTTATCCATGTCCTGTGTAACAGGGCATGCAGCATGCAGGGGAGAAATGAGTTTTCACTGCATTTTCTTTCCTTCAGGGGTTTCTGCAATGTGCTCAGAATAAATGATTTGTTTTGCCCCTTGTCCTCACAACCTGCCTGGTTCCCCCCCTCAGCCTCCCCAGGAGAACAGAAATAATTATTTCAGGGAATAAGTCAAACTTGCTTAAGCAGCAAGGATTTCACATTTTACTCTAATCCTGTAGTACCTGAGACGTGTAGAAAACAGCAGAGAATATTTTACTTTATATAGGATTAGATTAGGCAAGCACTCCAACCACTATAATTTCAGAACCAAAGGGCAGATGGATTATACACATCCAGCTGGATTCAGACCTGAAAAAGATGATATAGCTCCTCTGGGTGTAGCTATTCCTGCCTTTCCCAAGCCAAACCCAGTTGGGCTTATTCTCTAGAATAGACTAGAAAAGCAGGTTCAGTCAGGTAAGAAATGGCACCACTGACTTGAAAGTCAAATCAGTAGACAAGGATAATACATACATACATTTTGATTCATGATATATTTATCAAAATTACCCTGTGTTCTCTGAAAGAAAATTATGTGGAATGGAAGGACTGTATGCTGCAAAACAAGAAATGAAAATGTGGTTGAGTAACTAGGTAAATGTGTAAAGAAATTAATAATAATGATAATGATAATCTAAAATAGAATAGCCAAAGACAACAAGTGTCAATCAACCCTGCTGGGGATAGCCTGTGGAAGTTATTGCAGCAGGACCACAAGGTAGGAAGGACTTCTGGGCTGATTGGTGAATATAAAAAGTTAAGGGATATAAAAGAGTTCATGCTTTGAGTCACACAGAAATTGTATGGTTTGAATCATCAGACAGACCTAATTGCAGGACACAGAGATGCTGCCCTACTTAGAGTCTGTACTGATCAAAGTCTGGACAAGAATTACCACATTTTTATGCAGGAAAACCAGGACAGTTCTTACAAAGTGCTATTAAACCAGGCCCTTTAACACCTTGTAGGAGTATACATTTGTCTAAACTGCTCCCAGAAATGTCTTGCAGGTAAACAATGAACACTATATTTGTTAGAGAATGGAGATAAGGGCTACAGAATGCTGAGTGCTGTAAACCTGCAAGGCATCTTTGACCTTAAGGGCTTTCAGGTAAGCAGCAATGGAGAAGGCATTATTCAACCCAATGGAAAGGTTTGCCAGTAAAGCCAGGAAGCATGAGCAAGCTTCCCAAATCCCTATCTGTCACCTTACCCCCTGGTCAAACCTCCTCTGAAGGATATCAGAGAGTCTTTACTGCTTTCTGACTTGCCTCATAGAAGAAAATCATAGAAAGGGATTCTCACAGCAAAAACATGAAAATTAAAGAACTAGATAGTCTCTTGAAAGAAATTTGGGCAACTGCACAATTGCATAATCTGGACTGAAACATCTGTTTTGATGCACTGATTTCTCCAGATGATTTTCAAATTGTTATCTCTCTGTTTCAGTTGTCTGAGGGTCCTGGTGGACAACAGGCTGTCCCTGAGGCAGCAGTGCCCTGGTGGCCAAGAAGGCCAGTGGGATCCTGGGGTGCACCAGGAAGGGCACTGACATCAGGTCAAGGGAGGTGATCCTGCCTCTCTACTCAGCTCTAGTGAGGTTCAGCTGGAGTGCTGTGACCATTTCTGGGCTCCTCAGTGCAGGAGAGACAGGGAGCTCCTGGAGTCCATGGCAACAAAGATGATTAAGGGAGTGGAGCACCTCCCTTAGGTCAATAAGTATCTGAAGGAGGGTGCCAAGATGATGAAGCCGGGCTCTGTTCGGGGGTGCCAAGCAACAGGACAAGAGGCAATGGGCAGAAAATGGAACACAGGAAATTCCACCTGAACATGAGGAAGAACTTCTTCACTGTGAGGGTGACTGAGCACTGGAACAAGTTACCCAGAGAGGTTGCAAATTCTCTTTCAAAATATTCAAAAGCTGTCTGGACACAGTCGTGAATAACTTCTCTTAGGGGACCCTGCTTGAGCAGGAAGGTTGGACTAAATGATCCCCAGTGGTCCCCTACAGCCTTGTCCACTCTGTGATTCTAATTAAATATCTGAAGGCTGAAATCCTTCAGGAAGGCTTGGAATCTTCAAAAGAAGATGTGATTTCCCCCTGTTCCAGAGAGTGGAAAGGAAAAATCATGGCTTCCTTAATAACACCAGGCAATCAGCCTGTGCTCTTAATCAAGCCTATAAATGAGCTTGTGGTGAACCTGTGCTTTTTGGAAAATGTCCTCCAAGGCTGATGTCCTGTGGTGCTGGATCACAGCCTGCCCTCAGAGCTAATCAGCACGTGTCCCAGTGTGGAACAACCGAGCAGCACTGCTCTTGCTAGTGGCACTTTCCTCCCAACACTGCAGGTGTCACTGTGAAATAGAAAATCTACTTGTAACAGGCTGTTCTGGTGACTTTGCAGGAACACAGCTAGAGTTTATGGGAAAGTGTTTGTCCTCTGATGCTAGATTAGGTGCTATCCTCTATTTTGATACTGTTGCTTGATGTGTATTTGGTGGCCATCACGGTTCTCACAGGAAGAACAAAATGTTAACATTACAAAGTCAGATTTTCCCCTCTCCTGTGATATTGCCATTTGTGAGAGAAAGGCAGAGCATCCTTGGTCTGCAAAGCTGAAGTGTTGCTTTGTACAAATGCATCAGAGCAGTGAAAATTCAGCAAAATATAAAAAAAGCAACTTGTTTCTTGGGCATATGATTGTCTGTGGAATTTTGTCCTTCAGCCATGCCAGGGTAATTCTTTGGAGAAAGAAGTTCAAATGCTTTAATTTGGGTGGGTATACCCAGTCCACCAGGTGAGTAGGATGATAGTGAGGAAATCCACAGCAGGTTCCTGTGTTATATGTGAGCAGTGTTTTAACTTTGCTGTAGCAGAGTTCTTTAAGACAGAGAAATTGTGTCCTATCACAAAGATTCAATATGAGGATAAATGTATTAAAGAAGGTGAATCACTTAGATATTTTAGGTGTGAAGGTCAGATCAGATGCCAAGTGAGATTCAGAAAAACTGTTGTTTCACTGTTTTCACTGTCTGATGACAAACTATGGTGTGAAAGCCAAAAAAATTCAGC
Source organism: Notiomystis cincta (assembly GCA_013398075.1). Taxonomy (NCBI): domain Eukaryota; kingdom Metazoa; phylum Chordata; class Aves; order Passeriformes; family Notiomystidae; genus Notiomystis; species Notiomystis cincta. The sequence continues at coordinate 127,332 of VZRX01015398.1, read as the reverse complement.
CTGATATGTTCCCTTATTGCAAGCAAAATTATCCAATCTACCCACAATTTATAAATATTTATAAAGGAAAAAAATTGCAAAATCATGTGGTTTTTTTGCATTAATTGCAAGCATTTATGGCTTTGAAACATCCCTAAGGATATATTTCAATAATATGAATTTTGGTACATTTAAAAAAGTTTTTGAAGCCTCTTTTAAGAATGATTGCCAGAAGCTCCAGAAAATGTGACCTTCTCAAATGACTTAAAAGACTGTTTTAATTGTGCAGATATATTAGAGACCTAAACTAGTATGCTAGCATTTATATATGAGTATTCATATCTTTGAGTATATTAGGATGTATCAGCTCAGATATCCTGGAATAAGCTGTCTAGGAAAGTGATATCAGCACCCATTTAAATATCTGAATTTAGGGAAACAAGTGGGATACTTGCCAGAATATCAACACCTCCATACTTTGTGTTTCTCAGGTTGGGCACTGGTCATTCCCAGGCCAATATTAACTTCTGCAACCTGAACTCTCCAGTAAAAATCTCGACCACTGGAGCTGTGCCACTGAGCTACCCAGCACTCAGTACAACCAGGATACCCAGGCACTGTGCTGGGGCAGTCATTTCCCTTGACAGCTGTGTGTGAAGGCAACCACAGGGTGTGTGCAGGATCTGGAAAGAACAAGGCTGTGAACCTGCAGGAAAAGCAGCAAAGTGCAGCCAAGTTGTATTGTGCCAATATTTCAGTAAGCTCTCTGTGTGGGATTAAAGTTCTCATCTCGCCTGGTATTTTGTGCTGATTCTGCTTCTATAACCAGGAACATAAAAAACTGTTGTTGCTGGTTTTCCACACTTCAAAGAAAATGTTTGCATTAGGCAGACTCTTTCCTTTGGCTTGTCCTGGCTAGTATTTCAACAGGTTCTGAGAAAATGAAAAAGATACATCCTGATTTCATTATAATTCCTGTGCAGGGATTCCTTTCAGTACCAGTGTGGATACAGCATGCCACTTCAAATGCTGTAGACCTCTCATATAATCTTTTGTTCCCTTTACTCCTGCACTGGACATATGATTAGATTATTTTAATTTGTTTTATTTCTGATGGTGGGCTGTTCCTAAATACTACAGTAGACATTTTTTTGGTGATTTCCATTTATGTTTAACTTATCATAAGTAGCATATTCTTATAAGCCTGTGGAATGACAATGTTTTTTAGAGATTGCCTTTAAAGAGTGCTATTATCATAACTATTTTTATTTTTTTACAGGTTTATTATTCTTATTTAGGTTGACACATGAAGGCCAGATGGATATGTGTTAAAACAATTAATTAGATTGTCTTTTTTTTTACTTACAGCCTTAGAAGTCAGTTTTAAATTGTATGTGTTAACATGCTGAAGAAATGAATGTAAAGCTAAATGTTAAATAGGTGTATATATATTATGCAATTCCCTTCAGGTCACAAACTTCAGAATTAATTATTTTTGCCATATATTTCATCCTTCCAGTGTCCTGAAATGACAGCCTTGGTTCCTAGCCAGGGTTTTGGAGCAAGCAAATGAATTCCAGGAGTATAAGGTAAGTAGCTGCTTTGTATTCCTGAATTACTTTTGATCCCTACAGTTCAACAAGAATTTATAGACTGTGCAATGCATTGCCAGAAAATTTCTATACTCAGAGTGTTTATTATCTATTCCCATCTCAACCCCTGTGAAAAATCCATGAAAGGAACATTTAAAATCCCAAAATTGTGCGTGACAGCCATCCTTATCTGCCCATATTAGAATTATTTATCATTGGGATCAGGTGGGTTTGAAAGCAAGAGAAAGGGAAAAAGAAGAAAGAGAATAGGGGGGGGATTTTTAAGTGCTCATGCTTCTCTTTCTGGTAGTCCCAATGGGTACTTACCCATTTGGAAAACCTGTGGCTATTAAAAATGTCAGTACATTGCAGCTCCTATTTCATCTGAGACAGCTCTGCCTGAACACCTGCAGTGCTGCAGAAAGAGGTGCAAAGCTCAAGAATGGTTTTCTTTGCCATCAGCTTTCAGAAAACCCCTTCCTGTTCTCTGGGAAAACACCTTGCACTGCTTCATATACACATCCACCCTCTGCACCTTAATGTGTTGTAGGATCACCTGATTAAAATCTGATTCCTTTCAGTGCTCTGGATGTCCCAAACCTGAATTTTCAATGTTCCTTCGCTGGACTGGGTACTTTGCTATCCTTTGTACAACAAAATGCTGATAACTCTACCCTCAATCCTGCAAAACACTTAAAAACTTGCTTAAACTTACCTGCACATGTGCTTTGATGCACAGCAGCCAGTGCTCAGCAGTTTTCAGGTCCATTAGCTGGGGGGAAGAGTTTTGAAATATTCTGTGAGAACTGCACAAACCAAAATTCTTTCAAGCAGACCAGTGCAGAGGAAAATATTTCTGTTGGTGTTTCCCTTTTTTTTTCCCTTGGGCAGGAAGGAAAGGGAGTGGAAAGAGAGTATAAGACCTGATGCATAAACAACATTCCTACTCCTTACTGGCACAGCAAACTTAGGACACACATTTGGTTATAAATAAAGTATCTTGCACTGTGATCTTCTCCTTCTCCCTACACTCAGATTCATCCCATAGCTGTATGAGAAGCAGGGAACTGTAAGAATAGCAAAAAAGGAGAATTCACACACACAATTTATTTTTCCATCTTATCTAGGCCAAAAAATGGGTATCCTTTACAACAGGATTGGAAAGCTGTTTTAGATGTGCTCAGAAATGTGGCTCTCTCCCCTAATACTAGATAGGAAAATATCCAAATTAACCTGATATACACATTTTCACAATGTACAGGGAAATCTGCAAGAATAAATATTATAGAAGAAAATTATAAAATAGAGTATAGAGAAATATTACTCAGACATTATTTAGGGATGCACTAATTTACTGCCTTGGAAAATTTATTTGAATAAGAGACATATATTTTTTCCATCTGCTGTGCACAGAAACATATAATTTTGTCCAGTTTCATTATAGGAGGTAATTACTCTCCCATTCATATATATGGGCATGTACTAACAGAATTTCATATTAATCTTTGCCTCTCTTTTCTCCCAGAGTAGAATTATTGACTGTAAGACTTTCCTTTGATTTTTTTTTTTTTTAATGAAGTAGAGGTTGCCTCACTCATGTAATTATAAAAGTGCATGTATTTATTTTTCTTGTTTGGTAACCTTGTTTTAAAACCAACAAATTTAAGAAATTTTTTTCACACCCTCCTAAGGTAGGTAAAGATGAGGTACTAATTTGAAAACCTTAATATTACACACAGTAACAGACAGCATTTAGAATTAAGGGCTGTAGTTTCCCTAAATCAATTATAATGATGTGTCTATTATCCAAATAGGAATTTAAAACCCATTTATATTATATTAATAATATTTAATGAAGCACTATATATACAGAAGCACTTAGAAACAGCCTGAAAGCCCAGTGTGAGTTGAAAAGTCAACTCTTCATCCTCCTGCTTTTTGACCACGTGCCTTCAGAGGTTTGTAAGGTTTCTGCAGACTGAGGCTTCCACCAGTGAAATCCCAGTGCAATTAAGATTCTAAAGTTCAGAGCAGTGAGGTGCCCCTAATGCACATGCAGGTGTTTCATTTCCACCTGCCTAGTCCTTGGTGTCAAAACTGGCCTGTATTCCAAAGGTTCCTGTGGAGGGAATGTGATGAACCAACTACTGCAACAACTCAGCCTCTCAGCTACTGACTTAATAGTCTGGGATGCCAGAAGCTCAACTACATTTCCTTCCCCTTCTTGAGGTAGTTTCACTCTGCATATTTCCCTGTAGCAGAATTGCCTTGATTTCTCTTGCTGCTGCATTCTGTAGATGGTAATTGCACAGCCATCAGAGAGACTCACCACGTTCATTACTTCCCCAGGCATGAGGCAGGACGTGGGAATTACGTGGTGGCAGCAAATCACAGTGCCAGGAGTGAATCGTGCTTCCTTAGCAACTCTGCATCATCAAGGAATCCAATTGCAGAATGTGTCCTTCTCATCCCATCAGCAGCCAATTGCCTACAGTCATTTGTGTGTTCCTCAGCCAATTAAAAAAAATAAATCAGTGCTATTCATCATCTTCAGAAGTTACTAAAAATCTTGGAGGTTTAGCACCTGAAGAACTGCATTAGACACAACTATTGGCATTTTCAGTAATTCTCCTTTGAAAGTCTTGAGTTTTCATCTTGTACTGAACTGGCACAGCTTCATTTAGTTTTCTCAATATTACAAGTTGCTGTTATCAAAAAAAACCCAACTTATAATATATTAAAAATATTGGTTAGCACACCTCCATACAAGAAGTGGCAAAAAAGAGAAATGATTTCTCCTTCAAGTGAATGCTGCCTGTGAACTTGAGAATTTGATAATTTTAGCTATAATTAATCTAGTGCAGGGATAGAAGGGCTAAATCATAGTGCTTCTTCATGCTTGCTTTCCACTAAATGAAAGAGAATTGCTCTGGACCTCTTGCCAGGAGCAAAAATAAATTGTTAATCTTCAGCCCACTGTTTATATGGAGGAGAGAATAGAAGTGCTCCATAAAACATGCTCACCAGCAAGCCCATCCCTTCTAAGACTGTTGCCAACTGCTACCTTTAAATGCTAAGCTTATCCAAAGGCCCTACAGTGACAGGATTCCTTCACTAACTTTGATAAATTTGGAGCTGGACCTAGTGATTACACCAGGAAAATAATATCCAGCTTTGGGGATGTGCAGTCCTAGCCTGTTCATGGGAGTGGGTAAAGGAGAGTCTTGAGGTGTAGAGGACATCTCATGGCCTTGTTATATTAATCCTTGATTTATGAGAGGCCCCAGGACCTGATAACTTAGTTATAGGGAAAAATCTAATTCATGTTTTGTTTTCTAACTCTGTGTTTTTATGCTAGGTATGGCAAGTTTGCAATGACATGTGGTTTTATATTCACTAAACATTCTCTACTAGGAGTTTCACTTTGACTTATGGAGGGGTTTTGATTTATTTACTGTTCCTTTCCTTGACAGGAGGAGGGGACTAAATGTTGCTGTCATCATACCAAACTAAGGCCAGAAAATAGTTTGTCTTGTGGATACATCCACCAAAAGACTGAGCATTGCATAAATGAATAACCTAACTGCTTTTCTAAATTTACAAAGAGTAGAGCTCAGTTAGGCAAGAGGATAATTAGCATTTAAGGTGTTAGCAAGACACAAGTTTTTAGGAGAAAAAGTTCCTCTTCTCCCCATAAAATAAAAAAGTCAGGGAATATGGATCAAGTTTTCAAAAGATGATGTTGATTCTGGTAGAGCTGAAAAATAGGAGTTTATAGAAATCTATGTAGTTCTACATTAACTTAAATGATGAATGAATGCTCTTTTGGCAAGATCTACAGGGCAGGTAGAGCTCATAGAAAAACTCTCACAGCTTCTTCCCTTGCTTTGATCTCTAATGAGAGAACTGCCACAAGGTTCGTGACTCCTTACAGAACAGTTCATGTCAAAACCTATGTAAAATTTATTGTGCAGAGCCCTGGAGGCCCTTTAAAATGCAGAAAAATCCATGAGATGTAAGGGAAAGGGAACGTGATGCCTTAGGTTTACAATTTGTACTTTCTTTTCAGTTCTTATGGTTTTGCTAAAATTAGAACCACAGGCCACTTTGTACAATTCCCAAGTCACTGTAGCATTACACTGGGGGAGTGTTTACACAAGGAGTATGGTCTATGTTATTAAATATATACAATCTCCCTTTATTACACATATTATCTCTGTATGTATATCTAAAATGAAAATATGTATGGAAAAGATATATTAAAAAAAAAAGAAACAAAAGGCAAATAAATAGGGAAAGAAATCTATTCATTGTGGGGAAACATGTCCATTTTCAGTTTTGGAAGGTTGGTTGATAGTCCATAAGGAAATCTAGATACATGTCACTAAACATGATGTCACAGAAAAACAACCTCTCTGAAATACCTGCAAACCCCCCCCTCAAATCTACACAACTCAAACAAGAGGTATCCCAAATACTCATCTAAACTAAGTGTCTCAAAATGGGTTTTTCTGAGTCAGCAGGTTTGTTGCATGTTTATATCTGATAACTGCATCATTACTCCCTTACTTTTAAAAGCTATGCAGAGTTCCTGTTCCTAAAACTGAATGAGACACAACCCTTCCCATTTTCTCCTCCAGAATTATTGGCTAAATCATGAAATAATACTTATCAAAGTTGTATCTGTGGAATCTCATTGAAGGCTGTGCTTCATCTGAGCAAAACATGCTGGCAAGCTGCAGTTAATATCTATGTGTGGTCAGCAGTAAAATAAATTTGGCAGGCAGTGAAAGAAATTCATACCAGTTCTGAAGAGCTGTCATAAAAAATATGACCCATTCATAATGACTAAAAAGCATTTCCCCCCAAACACTTCTCCCTGTAGATCATTGGGAAAAGCTGTGGCAAGCTGCAGTCCTGACTCACAGATAAAAATGTGAGAACAGGTGCTGTAAAGACTGGTATTATCCTTCAGAAGGGTGAATTGGTATTTGATGCTCTCACTACATGTATTTTAAAATGTTTTTAAAAAAGCTAGAGAGTAATTTACTGGCATTCTCTTGTGGATTGATAATGGACCCAGGAAAAGCTTAAATTCATTTATCTGGGTTAGTACTCACATGACAGCAGAGAGAAACATAATTTAGAATGTGCCTTTTTTTTTTTCCAGATGGCTAGCTCCACATTTGTTGGTAATGATGGAGAGATAATAATGCCAGAATAGAATAAATAGGAATTCAAAGAACTAAGAACAAGTATTTACAGACATCAGCAAGAAAGACAGATTGGTGTAAAATATCCAACTATTCTGTCCATTGTCACAATCCATTTTAAGACAGATTTTCATTCCTACTTCTCATTGAGATGCATCTACAGACCGAGTGGTATCTTTTTTTATAAAGCAAAATCCTGTGTGTCTGGTTGCTGTGTCTGGGTTTGTGTTCTGTCACTGTGTTTCACAGCCTGAGTTCCTGAGCCAATGGCAGTGGCAATCCACACACATCAGCCTCCTCCAGGGGCTTTATTTACTGCCACTCTGTTTTCCCACCCCTTGCTCCCTGGACAGAGACCTGAGCTAAATCGTCCTGCCAGCCCTACTTCTGTAACTCTACAGTGCCCACTGGAGGGACAGTTTAAACCTCCTAAGCACTCATGGTAATCTGCCTGTCTTTGCTGGTCCAAGGTTGGTTATGAAAAATGCTGCAACCCCCAAATGAAAAAGTAACAAGCACCGAGTCCTCATTGGACTCTGGAGGTCTTCATGGATTTCTTTCCTTGCAGATCAAAATCCACATGGCTTGGTTGCCTTTACATTTTCCTTTTTTCCCCCTCAGTGCTTATCTGGTGCTGTGAGTGCTGTGGACACACCAGGAGGCTCTTTTGAAGATAGAAGGATCAGCTGAAGAGCTGTTTAAGAACATGTAGAGCTTTGTCACTGGCACAGGACACTGCACTTGTCCAAACACATGGCATTTTAATCACTGATTGACTGATTATGCCAGCAGCTTTCAAGGTTATATCAGGCCTTGTTCAAGTGTTAGAGCAGCTTTTCCACTGCTGAATTTACACCTCTGCCACAACGTCATTTTTGGGATCTTCTGTAAAGGGTTAGAATTGGAGACACAGTTTTCAGCTGACCCACAGTCCAGGCACTGAGGTCACTGTGCAAGGCAACAAACTGGGACTTGAGGCACTTCATTTTCTAATCAGGAAATTCTCTGCCTTGGTAGCAAACTTCCCTGAGACTTCAGCTTATCATGCTGGTACCCTCCCAATGTCTTCCCCTGATCTGGGATGTCGAGTGAAACCTGGAGATAAAAAACCATCCAAAGTCCATCATCTCTGCCACATCCAGCCCTGAATCTGGATTTAATGCTAAACCTAAATAGCATGCACAGTTTTTCCAATTTACTGGCATCAAGCTGTAAGCAGTATTTTGAGCATGGTGAGGATCATCTGAGTTTTGTGTGCATGTAATTTATTTCCTGCTTCCTGACTCACAGCACGAGGCAGTTTAAATATATTGCTCGAACACATAATTTAGCTTTTAAAGCCTCAGCACTGAGGTGTGAGGTACAAGCTCACAGCTTCTGCCAGGGAACAAAATCAGTCATGGGTCATGCAAGTTCCCCTCCTCAGTGGCACCACACCAGCCACAGCCTGGAATTATGTGGAGATCCTGGACACTCACGACAGCTTGCCAGACACAGAGGCTTGGGCAGATGGCTCTGAGATGAAGCAGAAGTCAGGGTCACAGTATTGCTCGGGGTGCATTTAAATTAAATTGTCTATTGGCTTCCTGACTAAGGCCAGTTTTCTCCTTGGATTACTCAGCACAAAGAAATATGCTCTGTAGGGACCTAAAAGAGTGGAAATCTGTAAGCCTCAAGAGTTTGTCCTCAAGACACTGTCTCAGGAAAGCAATTTAAGAGCTGTAGGAAGCTCTGTCTGTGTAAAGTACCTGCTTATTTGGGCTACTACCAACCCAGTGTTCTGCACCAGTAATTCTGTGGCAGGTGCAACACACCACACTGTCAATTAATAGCAATTGATTAACTTTGCACATAGTTCATAACAGCAGCATGTGCAGGAACACAGATTTTTCAAATGTAACTTTTCAGGAGAAAGACACTCTGTCCTATGCCCATCACTGTCAAATTTTCAGGAAATTGTTGTTACAGTTCTGAAATTTTGTAATTTTATGTAATTATTATCAAAGTGAGACTCAGTATTACGTACACATTTTACCTCAACACTGAAGAATGCACATAGTGATAAACTGTGTGCCTGTTGGTTTTTTTTCTTCCTGGATTCTATGACCTAAAAACTTTACAAAAAAAAAAAAAAAAAAGGTAAAAGGATCCCATCCACTGCCCTTATGTAAAACCCAAAAAACCAACCAAAAACCCACAAACAACCCCCCCAACAAAACAACATATTGAAAAACAGTCTCAGCTGTAGTAACTGATAATTTGTAGCATTTTAGCCATTTTGGCTTTGAGGTTCTCAGGGGCCTCAGTCCTGCAAGTGCCCTTTTTAACATCAGGCCTTTATTACATCTGGCTCACTCCTGTTGGGTACCACTGGTCTTTCAGCAGGTTTGTAACCCCATGAATTAAGTCAGGAAAAATGAACATCGTTGAAATCAGCAGCTATGTTTTAAGCTGTTTGTAAACAGCATTGTGAAAGGGTGACAAAACTGTCATTAAAATGTTTTTTTTTCTTTTGTTTCCCACTGCAGTTATAAGAAGTAACAAAGGGAATCCAGGCACGTGGACAAAGTTTGCTCTGCTGCCTCAGCTGCTGAGCACCACTGAGCCATTTCAAAGCTCTGACAGGCTTTTGCCATTTGAATGAGAGCTCCCATTAGCAGCCAAGATCACAGACATGGCAGAGATTTTACTGCTGAAATCACTGCAGTAGAACTGACATCAGAGCCATCAAACTGTCTGTCAGGATCCCTCCTTCTGGGATATGTTTCTCATTATTAAAGGCATCTCAGAAGAAACAATCTCCCTCTTTCCTGACCACCTCCACCAGACTGTAGAATCCCTGCAATTCTTTGAGAGAATTAAGCCAAAGCATTCTTCCTCATAGCAGCTACTCCTGGGCTATGCTTTATCCAAGCTACTGGGACAAGTTTCTGTGGTGATGCAGACTCACCCTTCCTTTATTTAAGTCACAAAATTCTTGCTATATTGGACAGGCCTATAAACACCACCCAAAGCATTTCTGTAAGTTCACAACCTCATGCCTAAACAGAAACCTCAGAAATACTGGCATGGCAAGAGAAGTCATCTTATACAGCCATGGCATGAGACTTTCCTCAGTCCTGTTTTTAAGCATCTCCAGCATCTGGATATACTTGTCAACAGATCAAATGGTGGTCTTTACACAGGAATTAAATTCCAGTGTGGACTCCCATCCTATATGTTAGCAATGGCGGTCCTAAAGAAATTGGAAGTCACTTTGAACACAGAAGTCTGCTAATTTTGATGCAACTATCTCACAAGATAGAAAATAATCTAAAATTGTTCTTAGTAGTCTAGAAGACAATCAGATGTATTAAAAGGACATGGGGTACAATGTTAATGGTCACTCTGATAATCTCTGCCATATTCAGTGCCTTAGTGGTATTAGATGCTCTTGGCTTTTCCCTGTTCATGAAAATCTCACTTTACTTCCCAAATAATACATATCTATTTATTTATTTGCCCACCTGGTAGCAGGATTTTCAGTATCCTGTGCTATTAAATATAATATCCTTTGGTAGCACTAAATTCCCTTCCTGGAGCATATTTCCAGCAGAACATCAGATATAAACTAACAATGCAGGAAAGCCTCTCCAGGCAGGCAAAAGAACATTGTCCATGTGATCCTCCTTGTTTCTGTAACTCAGGATATTCATCATCTTGACAGCCACGCTTGAGAGAAGCTCTATAGTTTCTCTCAGCCACATATCTCTGGAGCATTTAGAATCATAGACCAGTTTGGGTTGGAGGGGACTTTTTAAGGTCATCTAGTCAAATCCTCCTGCTAGTTCAGGTTGCTCAGAGACTTGTCCAGCCTTACCTTGAATGTTTCCAGGGATGGGGCATTTACCACTTATCTGAGCAACCTGTTCCAGTGTTTCACCACCCTCATTGTAAAAAATTTCTTCCTTATATCTTAGTCTGAATCCACCCTCTTTTAGTTTAAAAACATGGCTATTTAAACCCAAACTTGTCCTATATCAACAGGCCCTATTAAAAGATCTGTGTATATGACAGCACATGGTTTTCTTCTGCTTTCTAGGATATTACTGACATGGAATTGATGTGCACCTTTGGCTTGAAGGCTACTCCACTAAAAAAACATCTCACATCAACTTTATTCAGGGTATTTCTACAGATGAAGATTTCATAGAAAGAGAGGAAGGGCCCATATGTCCATATTTGCACAGTGAGTATACCAAAATACAGAACTGGAGCTGAAACTTTCAGATAATCCCAGGTGGAGGACTAAAGTCATGTTTTCATTAGCAACCCAGAAAAGAATTCATGGACATGCAGCTGATACAAAAATCAGTCCAGGCGAGGCTGGCTGTGCTGTGATCGGGATCCTAATTTCCCTTGAAAATGTGTTTTTCTTGAAACTGAACTTTGTGAAATTAAATTAATTTGGCACAACACTGCCTGGGAGGGAAAGAATTTTTACAATAATGCAATATGCCACTTTTCATAAGAACTTAGTTCTAGGTGTTTTATTTAGCAATTTCCTATGCTATAGAGGAATACAGGCTGTTTAAATCGATTTGTTTTCAAGGTCATTTTTCTGTTTAATATGAAACTTAATTTGGAAATCTGAAAAACCACAGACAATCAGACTTTCCATTTTCTACCTCCCTTCTCCTCAGATGATTTGTGTTATATTTTTCTAGGCTACTTGCTTTCCTTACATTGATTGGTGAAAATGAAAATTTATAGAAATTGCCCATGTCACAGTTGATAGAAATCATCGTGTATGAGGTGCTTAAAAGCCTTTGAAAAATCTGACTCCCAGTCTCTATGGTACAATGTGGAGATCCGTGTAGATAAGATTAATGAACACAAGTTGGGCAGAGAGAAAAACATAATTAGGCTGTTTCTGATGTTTATCAGAGAGGAAGGAGCCATGAATGAAAAGCAGGCATTTAATCAGGGTGGAGAGAGGTGCTCATGCTGCAGCTCGCTGCAAACAGACGAGGCAGGGCTGTCCCAGGGCAAGAAATGGAAACAGAGGGTTTGATGTGTCTGATAGTGCAGTGAATGCTCCCCTCTCCCACTCTCCCATGGAGCTTGGAAAGAGAATATGGGAGCTGAAGCACAGTGGTGAACTACTGTCCTTTTTTGATTGCTGGTGGCACCATTGGGAGTCAGGAGAAGTGGAACGCTGGGTGCGCTGATTTCCCCACTTGGCACCACACTGTGCCACCCAGAGTTTGGGCCGGGATTTTTAGGGATTTTTTTTTCCAAAAACATGTAGGAATGGGGAAAAAAACCCCATAAGAACACCTAGAAACATCCATCCATCTGGTCAGCCTGGGGCAGTGCATAAGAGAGAAGGGAATGGCAGATTCAAGGTGTTGAAAGGACTCAGTAGAGAGCAGAAGAGAGGAGTGCAGACTAAATCAGCTGCAAGGACAGTTCCAGTTAAGTATCTGACCCAGTACATAGAAGCCAAGTTTGGTAGGTTTTTTAGTATGACAGCAACTGAGCACTGGCACAGTCTTCCCAGAGGGGTTGTGGAGTCTCCATCATTTTGAGATTCTCAAAAGCCATCTGGATGTGATCCCAGGCAGCCTGCTTAGTAGGAAGGATCGGACCAGATGACCTCCACATGACCATGTGTCCCTTCCAGCCTCAGCCACTCTGTGATTTGTTGTTCAACAAGATTATTGCTGTTATTGTTGTGTCCACTTGCTGTTTCTCTGTAGATAACACAGCAGAAGCTCCTTCTTCCAGCCCCTGGGCTGTCTGCTCGCATCTGAAGCTGCTCCTAAGGCACAGAGAACCTCTGGTTCAGTGTGGTTGTCAAGAAACTGTGACCTCAGAGGCAGCTTATGGCTAATATCATAATACTGCCCTTGATCTAACAGCCTCCTCACTCAGGGGGAAAGGAGTGTTTCTCCTGTATTTTCACTGAGTATCTATACAGGGTGGCCCAGAGATGGCAGCTGAGGTTGGCTGCTTGTTCCCATCACCATAAGCTAGAAACAAAAATAGCCTGAGGTGGCTCACACAGATATTATAAAATTGTTATTAACCCTTTAGTGTAAGGCATCTGTTTTAACTACAAAATAATTACAATCAGTAAATTCAAGCAATTTTATGTCCTTTAGTTCCAGTTCTAGGTTTATACTACCTTAACAAAAGCTGTAGTGATTTTTGCCTTCCTGGTCATGCTCAATTTGATAAATGGATAGAAAAAAGTCTGAGCACTCAAAATGCACTTTAATGCCACACAACCACTGTGCATGGGAGCACAAGTCATCAGCACTGGTGGTGCCAAATGCAGGTGAATGTTGACACACAGCATCTGGGCAGTTGTAGTGCTCCTAAGAGATGCCTCATCTTAGCAAGTGAGCAGAGGGTGCACCAAGCATCACTCTGGCAGTGTTTCATAATCAAGATTCCCCTGAGATGTGAGGAAGCACTGAACAGTTTAGGCCATCTCACACTGGTAGCTGGAGGTGGACCTCGAGGTTGAAATCCAGCCCATTCCCCCAGGTCCTTTCCCTTTCCTCATTTTCATTGGCTGCAAACTGCAGTCAACATTTAAATGTTTAACTCTTCATCCCCTCAGATGTATCCAGAACAGCCTCAGGTACTGCCACAGCAAATGCAGCCTTAAACACACAGGCAATAAACATCTGGAAAATGTGTGCAAGCACCCTGATTTCTACTGCACAGCTCTAGATTCACAACACTCTTCCCCTCCTCACAGACCTGCAACCTCTGAACCTCTTCTGGACAGGGTAGGGGCAAGTGTTTCTTTTCCTGATACAGGATGGTAAATTAGACAAGTATTGAGGAGGGCAGCAGAAAGATGGATATATTGCACTCTCCCAGCTTTCTGTGGTGTTAGGTGCTGAGAGAGGGATGGCAAAAGATGTCACTGTTCAGCTAAAGCACTTTCAAAAGGCTGTACCAAGTACTTACACTTTTTATCCTTCCCAGGTACTGCTTGCTCCTTTGAAGACAGCCCTGGTGTAATTACAGTGGCTTCAGTTGCAACCTCCTTATAACCAGGCTAAAATTGTTCTTTTGTTCCACATTTTCTTTTTCCTGACCAGCCATAGCTGCATTGTCCTGGCTTTTAACACTTGTAGCAAACCAGCAATTGCTCCATGAAGTGCTTTTGTTGTCCATTTGCAAGGGGTGACCTTCCTTTTCTCTAGGCACAAGTCTCCAGATGGAAATGTAATCTTTCACAGTTGAGTGGCTTTCAATACACAAGCAGAGTGGAAAAAACTTAGCACTGCTATTAAAGCTGCTCTCTCTAAACAATTACTTGTCTTAACAGGGATTAATATGAGAAATAAGCATTGAAAGAGAGTGAAATCACTGCAAAGCCTGTCTTGCAGCTGTAATTTCTTTCTACAAATAGAACTGTGAAGCTGCTGACAAAGTCAGGCGCTCTTCACCAGTAGGTAATCAACAGAGTGAGAGAGCAGAAACAAGCTGCTATCCATGGGAAGAAAACCTGCTTATTTGTAGTTAATTATGAAGACTGCCAATCCATGCTGACATACAGGAAGCACAGGCTACAAGGGGTTTGGTGGCTTTTTAGCAATAGAAAGTTTACATAAGGCTTCAAATAAAGGGCAAACAGCTAGTGTGTGCAGAACACTAGAGCAAATAAGAATAAGCTAGGTAGAAACTTTCATTTGGTGAATTTTAATGCACAGTCAGTTCATTAGGAACCACAACAATGGAGAACTAACTACTCAGAGATGCAGTAGCATAATCAGCTAGATTAAATGCAACCTTTTGAGCCACTAATAAGATTATGTTTCAGTGAGCTAATCAACGCAATATTGTGATTACACGGAATTAAAATAGATTTTTAGAATAGAAATCAGGCCCGTCATTTAGTTGGAATTAATAGTCTGCCTTTCCTCATTTTTACATTTCTTAAAATTCAAGCTCAGTGGTAATAGCTTTTCAGAATCCTTTTTTTGTTATGTTCTGTTTATTTGCCATTCACTGGTCTTGTTCAGCCAAGTGAAGTAATTAGTAGAAATCTCGTGCTTTGTTGCAATGTGTGTGACAACATCTGGGGAGATGCTTCTCTCATTTTGCTAAGGGGCAGCAGTCACACAAAGATGCTAAAAACTGAGCAGGTCAGACAAAGACTTCTTCAGATGCTGAGTGTGGACCCTGCACTCTGTCCAGCTCGATGTTCTGGGGACGGTGCTGGCCTGCTCTGTTTCAGAGTCACCTGTCTTGAGGAAGAGACTGTTCACCTTGCTTCTCCAAGGAGCTCAGGAAGTAGCTCTGAGCTTAAGAGATTGGCTGCTGAGCCTGGCATTTGCTGTGGATTCAGCCAGCACAGCCCACTGAGCCAGTCACTGTAGATGCCACACGTGCCCCCTGCTACAGGAGCACCTCTGTGTGCTGAGCACCTGGAACACACAGATATAGCCCACACCATGCAGTACCAAATGCTGGGCAATAATTGTCAGGTTCAGCGATAACAGCTCATCTGAACAACCATAAAGGCCCACACACATCATCCCCAAACCTGCTCCTTTTTACCTCCCCAGCCAGGCTGTCTCCTGACTGCCCTGTGTCCTTTGAGCAGTTTTTTATCTGCTTTATATATATATTTTTTTTGTTAAGTCTTGTCTCCCTCAGTTTCAATAGTGATTTTTTTTTTTCCTGGCAGTATGAAATTAAATACTGTGCTCTAAATGTAAGTAGATGAAAACTGTTCTACTTTCTCATCTCTAAAATAAATCATATCTCTCATGGATCTCGCTTCGATCTGCCACATACCACTGCTCAAAGTCTCTATTTTTCTCTGTCAGGTTTCAGAATTTTGTGCATTCTGAGGTCAGATGACAAGATGCAATGTTTATGCAACTTGTTTTTTAATATTTCTCTTGTAAAAAGCTATTCATTTGCTTTTTGATAGCCATGGTATTTATAGCACCTTGATTTGGTGTTTATTTAAAATAAAAAATTAAATCTTTGACACCTCGATTCTGGGATGGAGAATATCCTATTTCCCTCTGTCCTTTTTCAACCTGTAGAATCTTTTTTATCCAGTTCAATGCTCAACTATTTATTTCTATAGGCCAGAGAAGCCTCTGCTGCAATCTTCAATGAAAACTCATGCAAGCTGTGCTGAATTTAATCCCATTTTCTTTACACCACTGTCCCCTTTTTGTTTTTCCTCCACAAGACTGTTCCAATTTCCTTTGCATGGCTAATATCTGCCTGAGAAGCATCAAGTTTTACTTTATCATTATTCTATAATCTCTTAATATCCTTTTTAATATCCCTCTGGTGCAAGCTGTATTATGCTTTTTTTTACTAAAATAGCAATCAGAATATTATTATTATTATTATTATTATTATTGTTGTTGTTGTTGTTGTTGTTGTTGTTGTTATTATTTATAAATATCAGAAATTTATAAATTTTTTAAAGAGAATAAGCAGACAAATACAATTGAAATAAAAGGTAAGTGCCATTTTCCAGGCAGATCAGTGTGAAATTCTTGTTTTCTCCAAATTCTCTTTCTGCAAATTGCCAACTTGCTCCAACCAAGAGCTCAGGTGGGGTATCCTCTCCCCATATATGGGTGGTCAAAGATTTTGCACTTGTTCCAGAGCAGAAGGGTTGGAGTGGCTTCTTTTCTCTGCTTGACATGCATTTAAGTATATGTTAAACAAAAGGAGTTTCTGGGTTTTCTGGTAAATCACAGAAGCTCAATATGCACTGTGAGCAAAATTCACACTTTTCCATCTATACCCAGTGAGCAGTCTCATGGTGGAATAAAAACACTGTCTGCAAGAGGCATTTTCAGATCATTTTGTTGTTCCCTTGTGAACTCTGAGTAATAACTGCAGAGGAAAATAGCACATTTACAGAAAATAATGGTATTACATTGATGCTGTCTGAAGAGCTACAAAAGATCTGACAAAGGTTGAATAAGCCATTGAAATGCAATTTTTCTTTCACTGTTACCTTTTCAAAATGCAAATTGCACTTGGTTAGTTTTACATTTGTGACACACCTTCTGCCTGGAAATGTAATTTGCTTAAGAGGTAGTTAACTTCTGTGTAAAAAACAGAAATTTACATCTCTGAGTTAAATGGATCTATTTACATGATATATTTACTTCCAAATATGGACTTATATCTTTATTTTGCACTTGTGCAAGCACTTCAGGTAGTTTTCATCTCTGTTCAAAAACGATTTAAAGAATCCTCTTATTTTTTTTTTAATGTTTTTTTTTTCCAGACACTAATTTTAAGGATAGAAGAACCTCTATAACCTTTATTGCTTAATCAAAACACATTCAAAAAAGGAAAATGCCTAAGTTTCTCCTCATTCTCTTCTGTTTTTCAAGCCATGACAAACCCCCAGGTAACTCCTTCCTGATCCAACTACAACACAGTGATGACAGGGCACAGCTTGAGGACAGGACCATACCCACAATTTTGGGAGCACGATATGCAGAAAGCCAAGGAAGGTCTGAGCCCATACCCCAGTCTGTCTGCTTTTAATTTGAGCCATGCAGAGTTTTGCCACTTATTTGCAGCCCTAACACACGAGTTCATGCCCTGAGACCAAATTACATCTTCCAGGAGCTCAAGGGACCTGCTGTGGAGTAGTTTGGCCATAGTTCAAATATGGAGAGGGCAACAAGCACTGGTACTAAATCAGCTTGCTATTTTGTTTCCTGTTTCTGAATAATGGAAAGCAATCAAGAAAGCACTTCTGGTTTTCTGTGGATGAAAAATGAATCAGAAAAGACATCAGCTCCAGCAGGGTCTGCTGGCACGAGTTTGTCACCAGCACATCTGGCTGGCAGGTGAGCACAGGAATGGTGGTGAAGCACAGGACAACAGTTTTCTACAAAGAAACAGCAACTATTTCTAGTTATACCCATATTCTTTTGTTTCACTGCAGTCTTCTGAGCAAGTATTTGGAAATTTGTTTTTCTCAAAATGGCACAGAAGAAGCAGATCACTTCTTCAAAGATGAAAGGAGTCACAATTGTTCCTCACAATTCTGCGCTTACCAATTTTAGGAAGAATGGTTTATATATCAACAAATTTCTTTTTTTTTAATTTTTTATCGGGTCACAGAGGTTTAGCCAAATTTGTCAACTACACATTGCCTCATACTACTCTGTCCAGACATTTTCCTTTTCTCCTCTGTTCTTACTTCCTCTGAAACAACCCCTTCCTCTCCTCTCTCACTGCATAGATATTTTCTCAGTGTTCTCACTGTATTTTTGCATGCCTGCAAGCAGCCTATGAGCAAAAAAAAATGAAAGAGCATAGCTTATCTAGCTAGCAAAATGAAACCTAGAAGAAGGTAGGATTTTTCCTCAGGAAAATTGCAGAATAGTGCTGCAAATGGAAAATGCTGTTTAAACTACTGGACTGTACTGGCAGCAAATCAAACAGGCACCAACCAGTTACAAGTGAATTTCACTTGGATGTTTTGAGGGTTCAGTGCTGGGTCTGAGCTTCCAGAATAGTCTTCCAACAGGAGCATGGGGATAACCCACCAGAGTGGTATTAAAATAGTGTTTATTACCACTGTAGTAAAAGGTTCAACCTGGAGAGGTGTAACACCAAATGACTGGAGGTCCTCTCCAGATCTATTAACTCACATTACCAGGTGCCCAGTTCCTTTTCCTGTGCTGAAATTTCCTCTAATTCTACGTGAAATTTCATGCATTCCAACAGAAAAGACAAATAAAAGCCTCCACACTTGCATTTCTCTGTGTAACCTTGGACTGGCCACATGCACCAGCCACCTCAGTCACAAAGTGCAACTGGTGGTAACTCTTCAGTGTAGCAACACTTTGTTTTCCCCAGGTCTGCTTTCCAAAAAATAAAATGCATCAATTACCCTAAACTGCAGCAGACAGTAGCAGAGGTTTTGTAATGCTGTTGTTGTTGCCTCACAAATTCTCATCTCTCTTTGTGATGCTCAGAACATCTGTGAGTCAGTTGCTTACAGAAGGTAATTAGCTCTTGATTAACACTTACACCTAATTTTATATAATCTCACATTTTCTAGTTTTCCCAGCTTAGTCTGCTCTGATTCTTTCTGTAGTGAATGAGCAGCTTTATCTCACCCTGTGTCCCTCTCAAGGGAAGAATTCTGATGCTCTTCTGCAGCCTGGTCCTCAGACCCAGCCTGTTGCACTCTTCTGGATACCAGGGTGACTCTTGCTAGGGCTGGATTTCTCCAAGTACACAGAGAAACAAAAGCACCTTTTTCTAAGGTATTTTCAATGAACTTCAAATTAAGGCAAGAGCAGCCCAAAACTGTCAGGTGCTGTGAGGACACAGAAGGGCTGAACATGTGTGAGGCAACTGGTGGTGTACTTAATGGTGACTAACCCAGCATAAAAGAGGTGTGAGTTCAGAGCTATGGAATGTGCTGGAAAAATCAAGTGTCAAATCAGGCTCTGAAACATAAACTTTGTTGGAATTTTTGCTTTTTACTGAGAACATATGTTTGGGGAGAAGCCCTGAGGCTAAATCATGCCTCATCTTTAGATTTGCATGCTTTTGTATATTCAGACAATTAAACCAGGAACTCTCAAGGTGACGGGAAAATCATCACTATTGGACTAGAATATTAAACACCAGCTCTGGTTAGTTGGTACCTGAGGAGAGAGCTCAAGCTTAGTCTCATGTGGGCACACTGACTTCTCCTATTGCCCCACTGTCCTTGTGTGTGCTTTATTTTCCAGTGTTCACCAGGCCCATCAGCTTTCACAGGAGTCACCCCTGTTAAGGGCTGGGTGATGATAAGCCGTGTAACTCTGTCACTTCTGATCATACTTTACCCTTCATAAAGGTAGCCAGTGAATACTGATCTCATAAGTCCTGTCCCTATTCACTGGCCCAAGGTAAACATGCCTTTTCCTTTCACACTTTTTGTCAAAGCCTTTCTGACATGCTTCATATACAAAGTATTTTGCTGCCTTTCTTGAAACAAGAAAACCTTTAGTGCAAAATTAGAATGACCTTGGGTTTTTTTCCTGCTAAGATTACACTCCTTGAAAGTACTGCTTCCCTTTGAATGGTTTGCTCTGACTTCTGAAGTGATTTTACAAGGTCTTCTTTATCTCTTCATCCCAGACTAATTCATTATAAATGTCCACAGCCTGTCTCAGAGCTCCTTGTGCTACAGTGGCTTTCCCAGCTGCTGCTGCCATTGCAGTTTGCTGTATGTCAGGCAGCTTTTTCACACCCTCAACATCCCTGGCAATCTTTTTGCAGTGATCTGCTAAATATTGCTGACCACCTGGTTAGACTGGCTCCAGTTAACGTCAGTCATTTTTTGCTTGGCTCATTGTTGATACTAATTACAAAATAACACGGATCAAGTTCAGCAGAAACCTTTGGTCAGGTCAAAAAGTCATACATAAAACCTTCCAAGGACTGTGCTTTTCCTTTCATACTGGTAATCTCTCAGGCTGGGCAGATGAGGTGGTGGGCACCCTTTAAAAGTGACACTTTAACGAGCTGTCTGTAAACATGCACTGCTATAGTCTAAGCAAGATAAATTAGCAAGATAAAAGACTGGTTATCTAAAGGAAGGTAAAAGCTTTTATCCCATCAGTACATCTGAAATAAAAATTTTTTGTGGAGGATAGACATCAACTCATTCATATTTAGAGTACCTCTGCATTATGACACAGTTAATGTCACAGCTTTCCTGCAAATATTGCACAAAGTCCTTGACATCAGAGCAGACCAATGTCTATATCTCAGTTCCTTCTCTTCAATGCAGAAATATCCATGTAACCCTGTCCTAAACATAACAGCAAGAGAAATGCATCAAGACTTCATGGCCTTAAGAGCCAGCTGCCAAAAGCAAATGATGGTGTGGACAAACCTGCTCCCATGTCAGTGGCACTGGCAGGCAAATCAAACCTCTCCAGGGTCCAATTTCTCTGTGTGCTAAGCTGACAAAGACTATAACACAACCAGTGGTGATGGTGTGTCACCCAGTCTGGTTGTTTTCTCCCCGAATTTACTCAAGGTTGCCTCCCAAAGAAAGGATCTAGACAGAGGAAACATTGCAAATTTTGGATTCCCTAAAGCACTGACAGCCTGAGTTGTGTTTTCCAGCAGAGAGGGTATCAAGCTGGGCTGTGCAGACACACATTGCCCTTGGCTGTACTTCAGAGGACACTCGCAGCCTACCCAGCAAGCACAGACACCAAAAGAGGCAGTCTTGCCCTTCTCCTCAGTTCTTTGTTTCCACACTCCCTCCTTGTGCTAGCACAAGCTTTTCTCTGAATATTCTGCAGTACTGAGCAGACTGAAAAAGAAATATTTTCACTGGTTTTGGCAAGGCTGTTTTTCAGCTCCCAGAGTCTCACCTGCCACCCGACTACACAAATATTTGTGCTAGCCCACAGAAGGCAGGTTTGAGGCCACAGAAACTACAGCCTTCCTAGCTGTAGTAAACTGCAGAGACTTTTTAAAGCCAGCTAATCCACCAGCTGTCCGTGGTCAGCAATGCTGTTTCTCCAGGCCCTGTTCCAAGCCTGTGCCACAGCCATGCAACACTGTGCCTTTGGTCTGTGCAAAAGAAAATTACTACAAGTAAGTGATCTGCCAACAGCAAAACAGCAAGAGAGCCATGGGTCTATGAACTGCTCAAATGAGAGATTCTCCATACACTAAAATGAGATTTTCTAAGTTGCATGTATTTTCACAGAGTAGCCCTAATTGCTTTTTGTGCACGCTGGTGGTTTTGTTCTTGAAACTTTACCTGGTAGGAGCCCTTTTAGGAGAGAACAGAAAAAAAAAGAAAAAGAAAAGGAACTTTGTAGTCTCATTCCTGAACAGCTATTTCATTCTGGTTTTGCTATGTCTTTTCCATTCCTTGGTGTTTCAGCAGCAAGAGAGCAAAACCCAATTACACTTAAAGTAAAGCTGTGAAATGAAAACAACTGAGAAAGCAAAACAGAGAACAGCAAGTGGTCTAGGAGAGCACATCTGGCTCTGCCCAGGGAACACAAGTTCCCTGCTACTTTGTTAGGCTCATGATGACTGGGCAATTGAGCAGCCAAAACTACCTGAAAATGACAGGCTGTGGCTACTGTTAAGAGCAGAAAGTGCCTTTCTGCTGTAATCACTTTATCTTCTCCTGGGGGAGGTGGGATGTCTGTGCATGGCTGCTTCAGCCCCAGCTGGAGTGCCAGTAAAACCAGGGAATGGAAAGGACACTGGTCACAGGTGGTTCAGACTGGATGATGCCTACATTTTAGGGACCTGACTTACATTCTGTCTTGATACAAATACAAGAAGGTGCTGAATAGTACAACATGTCTAATGAATTTAACTGCAGCTTCTTGTGTTCTTACAAGTTTAAGCTGAAATAAGGGAAGGTAATATTGTTTTGTTGAGCCTAATGCTCAGCTGTTTAAATGAACTAACTTGCTGCATAAACTACATGCAGGAGGTTTTTGGGGTTTGTATTGTTTTTTAAAAATTTTTTTAAAACTTTATTTAAAATAATTTTTTCCTCAACTACTAAACCTCTGTAATGTTTAGAGACAGATCTTGAGAAAAGTGCCCTTGTTCAAGACAAGCTGTGTTGTGCTGGTGACCTTCACCCTGCTTCCTGGAGCCTCCCTGAGCCTGTGATTCACTTAGCAGATTCACTCTTCATCATGGACAGGGTTCATCCCACTCACCTCTAATCATGAAGGTATCTTAGAGAAGCCATTTTTCTTGTCTTCTTCTGTATGGAGAAGAAAAAGTAGTCTCCAATTAGTTATAAAAAACAGAACTGTAAACAGAAACAGAAAACAGTGTAGTTGCAAATACTTAAAGTTCTTTTAATTCAGCAGAGGCTGTTTTATGGTTATTCATCTTTGAAAATTAATGCTCTGATTACTGTAAGACTTGCAAGTTATGGAATGAAAAATAATTTGGCTTTTTGTTACTTTTATATATTGAGTTTATTAATTACCATTAAAATAATGCAGGACTTACAGAATTAAGCAGTGCATGTAGGAACTACAGTACTATGTAGACTTCTTGAAAAGCCCTGGCTCTTTCCTCACTGCTCCCTCTATGATCATTTTTATTTATATAACCAGATTTTTGACCAGCAATATGACTTGTTTATGCCTCTAGGCAATGAACAAATGCACCTCTCTTTCAAGCAATAATATTGTTTACAGGTGATGGTTTCTTAGTTCATTTGAGTCTAGAATTAATCTCCTCCAAGAGGATTTTTTTTTTTTTTGTTTAGCTCTTCAAAATACAACTGTCTTCTGTTGTAGCCTTGTGCTTATACAACAGGTCCACCTGGGTTTCCTTTGTTCTGATTTCCTAGAGGGAGTATGGAACACTGACCATTATTCTAAGCTTGCTCTGCAGTGGGCACTGAGCATTGCACTGGCAGGTGTTTGCAGGACCTTCAGCCAGATTAAAAGAGACAAGATTTGCTAATGTTGCACTCTCAGGAAATCCTTCCAGCTAAACAGCTGTGGTCATAGCTAACTTTACCATACATGAAGTTTGCTGGGGC